>BMAV01021493.1:58812-77385 GCA_019973955.1 Trichonephila inaurata madagascariensis
CTATTTTTTTTTCCTTATATATATGTGAACTGATCACAAGCGTATATGTGTCGTGGGGAAGTTCTGCAGGCATAGTGCGTATGCAGAACAACATATGGCTCTGTGATAAATGGTAGTAGCTCAGCGAGGGCTGTGAAACCAGTCAGTTGGTGAATGTCGTGCAAGATGGAAGTAACCCGTGTTGAGCAGCACGCTTAGAACAAAATAGCCGTTCTTCGAGGGAGAAATGCGATGGAATGTCACAATGAATTAATGGAAGCCATTGGGAATAATGTCCTACCATACCATACAATAACGCGGTGGGTAGGAAAGTTTCAGCAAGAGCGTGTGAAACCTGTGATGAGCAACTTTCGGGACGATTCCCACACGATGCGGCAAATGCTGAGGCTGATGGTATTCAGCGCCTCCCACATCGTTGGTAGTGTGCGGTGATAGTAGCGGAGGACTACATTGAAGGTCTTTAGGCCCAGGTTTGTCAGGTCAACATTATGTGTACTGTCTTGTCATTCGTTTGCACCATGAAGGCCATATTGCCCTGTATACTACCGTAATAAATTAGTGTGCTATGATATTTCAATTTCAGTGCCACAATGTAGTTAACACCTTGTCCTTTCGTCTGTATATGTCATATTTTCTAACCAGACTGGTATCTTCAAGAAAAAAAAATAGCAACCATGACTTTTGCCTCAACCCTCGTATATATACTATAATGTACAAATATATATATATACAAGAATAAAGTAATTACTTATCTACCTTAAGCTAACAGGGATGTAGTAGTTAACTAGATTGTAAAACATCTTCCTGCGTAGAACTTTAATTTAATAAGCTACTGGAGTACTACTAACGAAACACTGGATATAATCTTAATGAAATAATCTCAAATTGTTCACTATTTTCCACACCTTCCCATTATCAGCAATTATTCTAATTTAGTTCATTTTATGTACGTAATCTCATTTCCATGTCACATTTCTTCTGTTACAAAGTGGCTGTTACATTTGCAATAACATCAAAGAAAACACGTGCGAAATGGTCCGATACAACTTGAAGAACTGGAGCCATCAACTAGTCTTCAGCCAACTCATGGTGAAAAAGAGATTTTTTTTAAAAAAAAATTTACGGATGTGTGGATGTGTGATGGCTAATAGATTTTTTTAAGGAAGCGAAAAATTCCTGATGTACCAATTAAGACAGAAATTGAAACTATCGAAGAAATTCTACAAGGATGATATATATACATGTAACCAAATTTTCAATGTCGATGGAATAAGGTTATACTGAACAAAAAGTGACAACCAAATTGTTTATTGTAAAATATAAAAAAGATTTTTTTCTAGTGGTTTTTAAAATATCGGAATAATTTACTTCTGAGAAATTCTTCTAGTGATCGAATTTTAAAATCTTTATTAATGAACAGAGCTCTCTCTATTTCACTCTATGTGTTGTGATAGAATGAGAAATTAAATAGTTATTAATTCAAAGGAAAATTAAACACACACAACTGGCCTTTTACAGAAGCAATTACTAATTGCTGTGCATTTACTTACATACACCAAGTATTTAGTGCCACTATAACTGAATAGTCATGATCACGAACTATGGTCACGTCTATTGTCCCTTCTACCACTGAAATCCAGTATGTAGAGGGGTCGTTAGATTTGTCGGGGCTCAAAGTCCTCACCTTTGAAAAGTTTGGAGAGCCACCTCAGGTTTCATCTTCGTCACTTGATTGAGGTTCAAAGTTAGAATGTTCGTTGCCAACAGCCCTTGTGTTGCTTTAAAGAGCGATGTTATAAGAACACAGAAAGCATTTATTTAACTCATAAGAGCTATACAAAGGGTTGCCAAATCCGACCGACCAGTTCAGAGGGCTGATAGTAGGCAACATGAGGATACAAATTGCCATAGAACATTGGGTCGCAAACGACGTTCAGTCGGTGAAAATCGTGATCATAGTAGCCGTCGGGAGGACGATGAGCCAGACGAGGGGAGTGGCAAAACGAATGAGGGGATTTGGAACGTCATGGTAGGGTTGAAGAAACCTACACGTATGCAAATTGTAAGGGTGCCCTTCTCTTTCATTATCAGCGTGAGCTAGAGGTGTAGGAATAAATGAAGAACTAGAAGCTGCCATGATCTTAATATGACTTTATTAAGATCTTAAACCTAAACTTCTAATAGATTAGATATTAATGATATATGTGAGAGAATCTACGGTGGTTACACAAACAATATACATATATATATATATATATTACCGAAATAGCGTAACCCGGACCACTATCAATAACTAACTCACCTAAGCTCAATTCCAATGCTATTACAGATCCGAATATTAAATAGTCACTCCTACCTTAATGTCGAATAGAGTAGCGATCAATCTGATCCTAGTTGAAGTTGCGGTTCACTGGAGTGCAATGGTATGCACCTTGACCTAAGGGCTCCCTGTCACAGGTAACTTCTGTTGGCTGTCACTTAACCTTTCAAAAACTCTTCAGACTTGAATCACGGACTAACATAACATTCCCCAAATTGCCACATTCTAACTTCTGATATTAAAAGCTTCCTAATTTGCAGCTTTCATTCACGCTTTACTTCTTGGTTTGGTAGGAAAAGAGTTGCCATTAATTCTGGCCCCAAAGAACCCAAAAGGACATGTTAATGAAAAGACGCGTGAGCCCGTCACAAAATCCCCCCCTTCTTTCGGAGTTGCTGCAGGATGTCCGCCACTGCGCACAAGAATGCATAGTTCATGCATGATGGTGTACCAGCACATTTTTCGATTCCGGTGGGCAACCACCTGCATGCTACATTTTTGGACTCGGTGAACCTGTTAATTGGCCTCCATGCTCCCCGGACCTTAATCGCTTAGATTTCTTCTTCTGGGGCCACATGAAATCGCTTGTGTTGGAGACACCGGTGGCTACAGTGGAGGACCTCCTGACACGGATCATTGTCGTTTCAGGTGACATCATCAGCACACCATACTGGTTTGAACGCGTCCTTTGTCTATCGGTGTCAGCTGTTGTATGCAGTGCCGGTTTCTCCATTGGGAACTTGGGAAGGGCTCCCAGGGGCCAGGGGTCAGGAAAGGCTCGTAAGGTCCCGGATAAGCTGATCTTAATTAGGTTTTCTAGTAATAAATTTCGATCCGCTAGTGCCAAGGGGGCCTGTAGATCTTCTATGCCCAGGGCCCGAAATCAGCTTAAATCAGCACTGGTGGTACGATCTACTTGGCCGCAACTTTGAACAATTCCTGTGGCAGTCACTTGTTGCATATCTGACATCGAGGGGGAGGGGGATGCTTCGTTCGTACTGTAAATATGTTTTACGTCTAATGTATGTATTTCTTACCTCTTATTGCTTCTTTTTATTGCTATCGATATTCCATACTTTATAACTGTCTTTGCAAATTACTCCGACTAAACGTGGTTTCTGACCTCATGTTCTATAGTGATTTGTCATCTCCATGCTACTTACTATCATCCCTCTGAATTTGTCGGTCGAATTCGGAAACACCCTATACATGTGAAGAAATTTATCGGAAAATAAAACTTAACAGTCTTTCAACCAAAAACTAGCTGCATGGTCCTGCATTGCACGGTCTTACTCTACTTTTATAAATTTTCCCTTCCCTTCACAAAATCAGCACTTCCAATATTTTTTTTCAAAATTACTTTGTTCTTTTTACCTTCTCCGCTTAGCTCGGCTTTGTTCGGGCTTTTACCGAGTGTATAACTCAAAAGTACCTGTTTCGAAATTTTTTCGCTTCTTTTCTTTGTCAGACAGGTTTCTGCACGAACAGTTTTGAATGCATAACATATTGTCATGGAAATTCCACTCTCGCTACGCTATCAGCCCTTCCTGGTGTGTGTGTGTGATTTCTATATTAACATCATTACAAAATTCTCGTGGAAATTTCTCATAATTAATTATTACTGCCTTTTTAAAATTTTGGTTACCGATGAAGACGCGCTGTTAAGAGGAGCAATGCACGTTGAATCTGTCGAGAGCTTAAACTCCTAGCGTTGGTATGGTATGGTATTTAGGAGAGATGGGTGCCAGCTCAAGTCTCATCCTCGTCACTTGATCATGGTTCAAAAACTTCGAAGTCCGTCGCCAAAAGATCTCGAGTAGGTGACCAGTGCGACTTTAATATTCATTCAGTAACTTTGCAATTTTTTAGCCCCCGGAAATAAAAATGTACCTTTTTTAAAAATATTTGTATGTTGAAAAAGAGACAAAAACGTAAAAATTTTTACAATGACAAAATTCCATAACTGTATTAAATGTTGAATTAAAATTGTGTGCTTTTTTTGAAATGTTTGAGCATCCTAATGTTGGTGTGGTGTGATAGTTAGAAGAGATGGGTGCCATCTCAAGTATCATCCTCGTCACTTGATCATGGTTCAAAATGTCGAGGTGCGTCTCCAAAAGCTTTTGAGTAGGTGAACAGTGGGACTAAAAAATTCACTCACTCAATTTGCAACTTTTTAGCCCCCGGGAACGAAAATATACCTATTTAAAATAGTTGTATGTTGAAAAAAAGAGAAAAAAGTAGATATTTTTATAATTACAAAATTTCACAACTGTATTCAATGTTGAATTAAAATTTTGAGCATTTTTTGAAGTGTTCGATACACGGGAAAAAAAGTTTCATGCAATTATTTTTATAAATGAAGAAGTTATAAAAAATTTGAATTTGATAAGTAGTTATTGAACCTCCATATTACGAACCTCTATACTGCGAATTTTTCTATATAGCGAACTCTTTCCTGGAACCAAGAACATTTCACGATTTACTAAGTAAAATAACCTCCCAATAGCGAAGTACATTAACTATATAACGAACTTTTTCTCTTGTGGCTCAGCTTTTTCTCCCTATTTTTAAAGTATTTCTGGAAATTTTAAGTTATTTTCCCTTTAACACATTTTATGGTGGTCATAAATCTTGCACTTAGATGCCTAACTCACCGAGAGCAATAGAATTCTGGCGGTTTCATTCGTGCAAAATTTAACTCCCACTGTCTATTTCACTAGAAACATCTTCTATATCCCCTTTCACCCTCAGTGGAGTTGTCTCGTGTCCCCTTGTCCTTGAAATTTAAACATCAATTTCCAGTTAGAAAATAATGTATGTTTAAAATTACTTGTATGCATTAACTTAGAAAATGTCCATAAAATTCATTAATTTTAATATAAAATGTTGAAAATACAATGTGTTTCTCGATATTCTTTTTTCTTGTTTCCCTTGCAGTTTTTCTTTCTTTCTTTCTTTTTTGATGAGTAACATATATTAAATAAATATATATTAATTTACAAAAAAGTGTGAATAATTACTTTTTTTTTAAATGTAATATTATTTATGAATTTAAAATTTGTTTTATGTGTCTTCTAAAGTACATTGAATGATTAACCTCTGTAAAACGAATTTTCCATATAACGAACTTTTTTTCGGGATTAGCGACTTCGTTATATAGAGGTCCGACTGTATTTAAAGTTTGAGTATTTCTTATAAATTACAAAATTGCTGGCGAAGTTATTAAATGCGCGAATAAAAGTTTTTTGAGTATTTTTTTAAAAAATCGTAAAAATTAAGCGATGATGTTGTTTCGAACCCGGGTAGAAACAATAGTAGTAAAGCGCTCTGTCGAACGCGCCACGAAATTGTTGGGAAAAAAAGGAGTGAAAAGACCTTTAAAATAAAAGAAGATATTCAATTTCTCCAAATCTGGTGATTTTCATTATTTATAGGCATCTTCTTTTCTAGAGTAACCTTTCATCAGACGTGACGTGCATAGGGGAAAAGATTCATTTGGCACCTTTTTTTAGGGCTTCATTTTTCAGTTAATGCCTTCAAACTTCAGAGATCGATTGCAAACTACGGTAATTTTTAAACAAAAAAAAAATAAATACTACATGGTGTGTGTGTGTGATTAACTCTCGCAAAGAGGGTAAAAAACGAAAAACACAATCTTTTTTAAAACCCTAATTTTTAAGCAATTTTTCCAAACTTTGTACAAATTACGAATTATATCGTTCTACGCACGTAAAAAAAGTTCCGTGAGATTATTTTTATAAACCACGGAGTTATAAAGTATTTAATTAAAATTCTGAGTATTTTTTAAAAAATCATTAAAAAAAAGTTTTTGACATTTTATTTTTTAAATGACTAATTCTACAAGAGAAAAGCATGAACTTTTTTAGTGTAGAATATCATTTCATTAACGTGAAAAAAAATTTCAAACGGAACAATTTAGAAATTATTTTCATAAAAACGTATCGATTTTGACTCATTTTAGAAAAAATCGTAAGAAATAGGAAATATCATTGTTTTGTAAAATAATTTATACCGTATCGTGGCGAAATAGATGATCTTTCCGATTCTATAATTTTTTTTTTGTCCGAGTGCCATAGAAAAAATTAGATCGTGTTTTAAAAATGCCGGGGATAAAAAAAAAAGTTTTCCTCTCCCGGTTTTTCATTCTGTTTGGCGGAACCAACAACATGCAGGAGTAAAACAAAGGGTTTTAATTAATATCTTTTTAACTAATTGCAATATTGGAACATAAATGATTAAAACGGATTCCTTGAATCATTCCAGATCGTTTGGTACTTTTGGCGAGTTTCTGCGTCGAGTGGTTCGTGAGAAAATAGATGTACATACGTCTGTTTACCTACGAATTTTAATAGTGTAGATTCAATTTCATTTTGAAATAATGATAGCTGTTAGAAGAAAGCAATTCGATAATTGCATCGCAAAAATATTATTACTCATACAAAAATTTTCAATACATTTTCATTTGTATCAATTGCCAAATACCCGGCTGCAACAAACACATTTTCCTAGGACCGTAAAATTTCTATTTGAAAGCGTATTAATTACTGTATAGTCTTCTTTCGTCGATACTATCGTTATATATCTGTATTAAATTTATTTTGTTTTATCTAAATAACAGTCTAGACACAGAATAAATTAAAATGTTTCTTTAATGTAAGGAAATAATTATATATTATAATATTCTCAATTAAAATTTATCTCTAAGGCTAACTTATTACATGAATTATATCCAGCAAAAAATATATATAAATGTTTTATTTAAAGTACATTTAGGCTACAATAAAACATACTTAATATTGCCAAACTTAAAATTCTTTTTTCAAAGATTTAACTAGTACTAGTTTAGTCAATAGAGACCTTTTGATGTTATCGTTACCAAGAAATAAAAAAAAAAAAGATGTATGATGGCGTAAATTCGGAATTGCGATATTGAACGAATATCAGAATTCCTCCGACTGTTCTCTGACAACTGTTTTCCTTCCAAACTGTACCATAAACATAGTATTCATGATACAGTTATCAAATAAAGAATAATGTGCAAAAATGTGTCACGGAATTGTAATTTTAAGTTAAATGAACAAGCTGTAAAAAACGATATAACTTCGATAAATTATTTTAGAATATTATATAATTATTATCTTGTAACTCCCTAACCATAACAGAAGGGTATAATAGTATCTATTCAGTTCATATAATGACGTTTCATAGAAATTTTTTTTTCTGTTGTTCATTACTTATTTGGCAGGTGTTTAGAGTTGAGTTTAATTAGATTCATTTAAATTCCTTTTTGAATTTCAATTAATTTAGTTAATTAAACGGAATTATAAAAATGTTAAATATTTAATTCAATTATTGTGTTTCTATCTCTGTCTCTCTTTATTTGTATAACCAAATTTTTTATTTATACAATCTATGACCACTGATTCTTAAACATAAAGAATACAGATGAAATCCATCGATTAACTGCAGGTTTATTTTCGAATTTTTTAAATTTGGTACATATGCAGAATAGTTTTTTAAACATTATTTCAGAAGTTGAAAGCATCTTTAAATTTTTAGAGGAGTTAATAGTTTGCTTAATTGCTTATTAAGTTATCCGACTACTTGCGACAACCTATTTTCTTTAAAAAAAATGGAGATATGGAGATTTTTTTTGTGATTTTTAGATTTATTTAGTACGTTTAAAAAAAAAGAATAAAATTAAAAAGAGAAAAATAAATTATTACAACTAAAATGCGGAAAAATAGGTACAGTTGACAAAAATTACATAAACGGGGCCCGCTCTGTACAAATAGTAAAAGAACAAAGTCTTAATTTTTCAATTTTTATATATTACTTTGCTATTCGTTTTTGAAATGGCCTTCAGGATAAGAGATATTTTAATTTTTACAAAAGCTAGAGCACTTTATCTTAGTTATTATATAAAATTGCTTAAAAAAACAGTGATTATATTCACATAAAAAATGTAAATTTTGAAATAAGACAGTGATTAATAAATCTGAAGGTTAAAACACTCCTACTGTTATACAAAAAATACACAAAAAATTTCAGCTAATTATTTAAAAAACTTTTTGAGCAATCGCCATCCCCGTTTGAGCTTTTCGAAAAAAACACATTTCGAGTAAAACGCATTTTAAAGTTTCACATCTTATGTAAACTTATGGCATCTGCGTTTGCTAAAACACTTGTAGTTTTAATTCTAGTGAATGGAAAATAAAAAGCTTGTGGTATTTTTATAAAGCTAATAAAATGGCCTATAAAATAAACCCATAAAAATTTTTTGTCACTTTTTAAAAAAAAAAATCTCGATTTTAGGGTAGTCGGATACCTTGAGAATTATGTAAAGGACTCGTACATTATGCAATGTAAAAAAAGTAATAAATAAATATGATATAAAATTCAAAAGTGTAAAATATATTTCAAGAAACATTTATCTCCTTAAAATATCACAATCAGACCAAATATCTTCATTGAATTCATATTTAGAAGATGCGTTGTATCTGTCTAGTGATAACGGCAATTTTGATTCGTTTATTCGTTAACAAATGGTATTCGTGTCATTGTCCAAAAGTAGCGAAGAACAATTTTAATTGTTTTATTCTTAATATTTTCAATTTTTAACTTTCTTTAGATCTTTTCTTTAGATGATACTCACGTGTTCTCGTAATTTGTGCAAATTTGGGATACATGATTTCAAACATGCATGAATTTAACCTGGATGCACTCGCCTCGAAAAAAAACGACCGAAAGTTCCCGCGCAGGGTATATCATACTCAAGGGTGTTTACATTCTATTTTCAGTGTAAAATTAGTATACATAAGATAAAAAGGAAGAAAAGTAGGAAATACAATATGTTTATTACATTTATTACACTTAAATTTAGTTTTTCTGTTCTTTTTATTAGGGCATTCAGTACATTGTTTATACACTCCTTTAATCTCGTCGTGAGTGAGTGCGATGTTTTCACTCTGGAAGTTAATTTTTTAAAATCTGAATCTTTTTAGAAATAAGCATATAGGAGTAAACTTTTCTATTCCTTAAATTCAAAAATTTTGGAATTTCTTTTTTATTTACTTTTATTGTTCCAGCAATAGTTTTTTTTTCAAAAATTCATCTGAAAGTAGATAAGATGTGCACCAGTTGTCTCCTCTAAAATTATGTTCCTCCCAAATGCTTTTGTGTCTCTACATTTTATGTCTCTACATATTTTTTTCAATAGTGTCTCCCTCTTCTAAATCTAGATCAGTATCAGTTGATGAATCATACTTGCTGTTATACTCTTCATCATTTGATTCTTCCTCATCATAACCGCGAAGATAATTTCTTCATCTGAAAATACTGTTGAACTATATATACGTATCTATTAAACACTGTATCTATTAAATTACTTAAATATCACATTTCTTCAACATAACTACAATAATAAGCCATAGCACAAGGAAGATTTAAAACGTGATCATGCATTCAGAACTGTAACGGTGATTCACGCACAAGGTTTGACATATTCAAAGAGGCGGTATCCAAAAATATGTATTTAGAATTCATCTACAAGCTAAGGCCTCTCAAAGGGTATGACCTTAAAGTCAGCTTCACGAGAAACTATCCTTTTTCCAAAAAAAGGTTCACAGAAGGAGAGTTGAAAAAAGTCAGATGGTGAGTGTGACATACCCTGCACGAGAAGTGCCGGGTTAATAGTAATATTAAATGTATAAATGTTATGTAATATGTATCTTTTTTTATAAATGTAAGGATAATTAAATTAGATTTAAAATTAAATTCCCTATATAGCACATAACTTTTATTTTTCATTACATCTTCAAGTATTAAATTAATCACCCAATTATTTCTCCGAAATATATGGCCTAACCACTAAACATTTCTGATCCCAGATCATTATATTTAATAGCCCTATATGTCAGCATTAACTTTCAAGTACATATAATAAAATACGAGATACTTCACACAGCTGCCATAAGTGGTAAAACACTTAAATTTCACTGAGGCGTTCTTTTTTTCTCTCTGCCTCTCAGCGTCATATAATGTCGAGAATTCATTGAATAAAGTTCCTTTTTAAAAATTAAGTCTGATTCTGGCTCGAAACATGTCATATATATATGAACGATTCTGCTCTCTAACTTATTTATTAACGCACTCATTCATCACGAGGCAACCGGAACTATTAAACCTATAGATTGAGACATTACCTTTCACTAGAGATAGATTGGCTCAGCTGTTGCTTAGCTTCTTTTCTCAGATCTATCTTTCCTGGAATTTTCTTTTAAGTGCGGCTAAAGGAAATCCTGTTCGAGACATTCGTTAAGCCACCAGAGAGCGTTGTCACCAAAGTTAGTGTGCCCCAAGTACTAACTCGTTAAATGCATAGAACTTTTCAAAGTATAACAGATTTTTCCATCTCTGATGTCATGCCAACATTGCTGATTTGAGCGCTTTCTTTAACATTTTTTTCATTGAAATTTTTTTCTTAAAAGTGCATCTTTTCTGTGTTCTTTTAACGAAACCACATCGTAGATGTGGTTCTATGGTGGCTTGAAGACAGATTTTCGCCACCACAATGAACAAGTGGGATGGTGAATTATTTTTTACTAGATTGAAAGTAATGAACAAAATCTCGGGAGGTAGAGTAATACATTTAATAAACTAAATATCACCATTACAAAATTATCGGTTATACAAGACTTTAAAATACAAATACAATTAAACATTTAGAGAAACAACTTACAGTAAGTGTTAGTTAAATGCAGTCTTGGATTGGACGGCGAGGTGGGAGATCCGATATGGTTGGGATTTGGGAGCTCTCTGATGTTACAAAAAGTGGACTCCCAGTACACACTACCGATATTCATGTGTCCATAGCGTGGCGGCATCTATATTCCATTCTGGGAAATATAGCGTGCGTTATATAAGTGATTTTAGTTTGTTGTTTTGTTCTATCGATAACTACCTCAATCTCCTTTTCAGTTTTTAACCATCATTTTTGTGCATATTGAGAGAGCGAATTTTCCAATTTGGCGATTTGTAATTTGCTCCTACATCATATGGATTTTAAAGTGAAAAAAAAATTAAGAAAAGGAATCGAGCAAGGTAGTCTAAATATTTATTATTTTCTATTTAAACGTACTTACATTTGTATTTATTTCTTACCAAATAAAATCAATAAAATAAGAAAAATATTATAAACGGTCAAGAACGATTGTTACTGAAATTGCATAATAATTTAGTTTTCTTTTGCTTTTTTTCATTACGTGATCTTCATGGAAAAGGTACACACTAAATAAAAAAACAATTTTATCTTACAAATGTCTCTTTCTGAAGTTTTTTCTTTCTAATAGACCCCGAAACTGAGAAATTAAACTTTTACTATTGTTCGTAGGGTAATTCTGTGCCTATTTGAATAAATTTTACTTTAAACATAATTTTAATTTTTTATTAAGAAAAAATTAATTAAAATTAGCTGAGTTCTTATTCAATCATCATAAAAAAAAAAGGAAAATCTCGCTTAAAAAACAAAATTGAGTTTAAAGTACATCGTGTGCCACGTTGATCATATAAGCAGAGTATGTTAACAAACTTCACACAAGTATAATTATCATTTGAACTCCTCAATACTACGATTACTGTTACTACTAATAACGTTCAAATGAAACATATTTTGCAGAAAAGAAATGTTTCTTTGAAAGTTTTAGTTTATTGCAAAATGTGTGAGCAAAGATAAATGCATTCTCCTAATAATATTTATCATAATGCATTTTAGAGTGCTCAAATTAGAAATCATCTCATTTAGAATTAAAATTTTTGAACAATAAGCGAATATTAGTTATTAAAAAAATTTATATTTATGTAATATTCCTAACCTTTAAAAGCGTAATGTTCTTAGAATTTTTCCTTAGTATATATTTTTACTTCAGAGGTTTTCCTAATATACATTCTATTCGATATCATTTGAGAGAATGTTCTCAAAACTATTTTACGCCCTCTATATTAATAAGAAAAATTTTAATATGGTGTTATAACTAGTTGATTTATTTAGAAATTACATATACACTCCCTAAATTAGAGGGCAAAGATAATTAATGACAAAATTGCTTGAAATTTTCCGCTGCTATGCGTGTAATCATCAAGCCACTAGCTCCTGAAATCTCTAGGCTGCTCTTTTAATACCTCCTTAATTGAAACCATGTAATGATTGACAACAGATACAGACCTTTGTCCTTTCAACTCATGCAGCCATTATACGATCACTTTCAACAAACTGAGTGTTATGCCTGGCTATGCAATTATGAATATGATCGTATGAGGAAATGGACATTTACACACATATAACAGTACATATTCGATTGTTTAAATTTAACTTCTAGAAAAATTGAAATTGTAGTTTTAAAAAGATTTTAGATTCTCGTTTTAAGGCTGTATTTTCGACTAATGTTAAAGAATAGGATCCAAATTCCGAATATTTTTTTATATATAAAAGTACTCGAACATTAATATTATATTCTTGCTTCTCTATCCTGTAGATATAATCACTTACAGTAGAACGTCGCTTATCCGAATCAATTGGCACCGGACACCGTTCGGATTCGCGAATGTTCGGATAACCGAACACCCAATGCGATCCATGCATTATATGAAACCGGATACTATGCGAGTATTAAAAATTATCACATTCGGGAAACGTGCTTGATGAAAAAGCAAAATAGGTGCAAAATGTCGCAGTTTTACCTTTATTGTAGAAAATAATCACTTATTTTTTGCTGCAAGGTCTCTAATTCTCATGAGCAGCAGTAGTTGGGTAGGACAGCACTCTGATTGTTGTTCGTACCACTCCATAGCTGTCTCTAACGCAGAAACCGCGCCAGCCTTTGAAGGATCCTTGCTTCTTTCGTTGTTGTTGTTCTCTTCTTCATCAGTTTCATCGTCGACAGGGTCAGATTCTTTTTGCACGGAAGTCGCAATCTCGTCATCATTTAGCATTTGAAATCTACTGAGTCTTCTGCATCGATTGCCATCCAGATTTCTATATCTTCATCACATTTTTGAAATCCTGGGATCGATTGGACAATCTCATCCCTGTGGTCGTCACAGTAGTCTTTTTTGCCTTCTAAATTGACAAAAGTTGACAAAAAAAAAAAAAAAAAACTTGTTGGGATATTTCACGTTCCAGATAATTGACTTTCGGATAAATGACGTTCTACTGTATTTTATCATATTACTCATTTTTACCCGAGTTGACACATTTTTTTTCTTTTATAAAATGTGTTTCGCATTTCTTCTTCTTCATCGTAATGCTAAATGAACTATCCCTTTACGTGTTAAAAGGAAAAAATAATTATTTATGAGACATTTTGAAATTTTAAAAACGCTGTTACAAAAAAAAAAAAAAATACTCGAGTTACAATGTCACAAATTTTTATAAAAAAATTAAGGCATTCTTTCTGTCCGAAAATATGCCCCGCGTTAAGATCAAGCTCTCGTACATGTGGAGAAAACGGCCTTAATATTATAATCTAAAAAATAATGATCTCATGTTTTTAGTTAAAAAAATAGTGAAATAATTATTGCTTTAATCAATTATTTTTGCACGTAAATGCTTTTTACGGTAATTTACAAATGCACAAATTTTCAGTTGCAAATTCTGAACAATGATTTTATTCAAGGTTCATTTTAATATTATTTATACGTTAAATTTCCTTTGTTTAAAAAAAAAATGCTTATACAAATACATACTGAAAAAGGCTACTATAAAATTTTTCAAACATTATTTGAATAAAGTATTTAAATATCAGGAAATATTTTAAATTACTTATAAACAATTGCAAAATAAGTTAATCAAAAGTAAACACCTTTCATTTTATACTACAAGGTGTATTTATTGCGAGGCGCAAACATGAAATTCAATATCAAGCCCGAATTGATTTATCGATATAAATGAACTAACTCAAAATTCCTTTAAAAATAATTGTACTGAAACTTTTAGAGTAAAGTAAGGAATTTCACATTTTGTCTCCTTTTTCATTTTTAATATCTTACTTTATGCGTGTATTCGCGCACTTTTGATATAAAAAGAAGGCATTTTTTGTTAATCGTAAATAAATATCAAATATTTTAAGATTCGTTTTATATTCTTATGCAATCAAAACGTAATTAAAGAGGGGATGAAGCTTTGTGTTTGCAAGAATACCAAAAAATTGCATTAAAAAAGTAAAGAGAAGTACTAAGGGCATATATAAAATTTATAAGCATTTATATTTCTGAAAAAAAAATTATTCTTACCAGACATTTCTCATTATTTTTGAAATGAAAAATTGGAACCAAAACAACAGAACAATTTTAGAATCATCAATTGTACTACTTAAATACACTGAAACATTTTAGTTGGTAACTTCTACATAAATGATGTCAGAAGACATAGTAATTCAGATGTTATTTTTAAATGGTTAGTGAGATATATATCAATAAATTTTTTAATTTAAGAAACAATCAAAATTATCTTAAATAATTAGGTATTTATTGCATCTATAGTATCTTAAACTAAAAAAAAGTAATGATATAATACGATGAAATTATTTTAGGTTAATATTAATCATAAATTGACTAATGTAAGATTAAATGCTGAAATGCTAGTTACCAGAACTCTTTAAATGTAACTAAAAAATTAAACTGAATGTGGAAATAAATTTAATAAAAGGCAGAAATGAATTTCAAATGAAATTTCATTTATGTTAACTTTAAATAGAAATATATGAAAAGCTGTAAAAATGATATAAATAAAAAACCTTATTTATTTTTCTTTTGTTCTTTTTAGTTACATATATTTCTTATTTATACTCACAAAGTATTCTCTATATTTAAAATATATGCTAAAATTCCTCAATATTTTTAAGTCATGCATAACTTAAACAAAGCATTTTATTAACAATAGGATAGATGTTAAGAAGTGACAACAAGTAATATAAAAAGAAATTCCTGCTTAGGTCAACAAAGAAAGATTTTATTATAATTTTTATTAAATAATTACAATTAATATAAATTTGTATATGCATATGACAGAATCACAATATTAAGAGGCAAAACACCTTTTAAATTAACATTAAAAACTTTTTAACTACATTAAAGTTGTAATTACATTTTTTCATAAAAGTTGAATATAGTAGGTAAGAATTTATCTTAAAACCAGTGTAAAAGGAATGAGGATGTCTAACTAGCATATAATTAAGTTAAGTTCAATCCTCATCACAAATTTAACAAAAGCTGTTTTACCAAATGACACTGCCATCTAGGGGAATAATATTGACTGAAATATATCTCTTAAACTATAATTAATTAATTAAATTTAATTTATAAATTAATATTTGAAAAAAATGTATTAACATCAAGTGTCATCCACTACAAGTTAAAAAAATGTATTTTAACTTGTATGGATGAATAAAAAAGTATTTTATGTACGAGTGAAAATTTGAACAAGATATATAAATAAATATATATAGGGAGAGTGAGAACTAAAAGTAAGAATTGAATGAAAAAGACAATATGATATGCGAAGGTTTATATTTTAACTGACATTTTAGATTAAATTATTTTATTGCGATTAAAACTTGATTAATTAATTCATTCATAATCACGTTACATATTGTAGGTGTTGTATTTTATTTGATAAATGTATACATATATGCGTGCGTGCGCGTGTTTATATACATACATATATGCTTATATAAACATATATGGAATAACTCTCTGTTTTTCTTGACAGGGATTTCCTTCGTTCATCATATCTTGAACCCTGCAAAAATCGCATTATACTTTTATTTTTTGTTTGTAAAATAATAAAGTTTATAAAATTTTGAAATAGTATCTGCTTTTCGAATCGCGGTTGGGGGGGGGAGTTCTCTTGACTCCCTCCCATAGCCCTTCATTTGTTTTCGATTGGTTATAATCCTATGTATATATTACTTAAAATTTAATTATGTATTTGTTATTAATAATTAGTTTTATTAATTAATGCTAATTATTTATTAATAATTAATTTTGTATTGTTTTTGTTCCCGAAAATCGACAAAATCAATTGAATATGTTGGGCGGCGTATTGGAGCATGATACCAAAATGATGGACTTTCGACCCTGGACTCCCCTTCCTCCTTGAACAATTTTTGTGTGCGCTACTCGCTGAAGAAGATGAGAGAGAGAGTTGTTGAAATATAAACATATTTTACAACACTCAAGTAAAATAGTTTAAGGAATATATTTCTCTTTTGTTGAAAATTTTTATGTAACTATATTTTCCGTTCCTTTTTTCAGAATAACAGTTTTTGTTTCAGAAAATTTCGAGCTTCTTGAGGGACCACCAATCTAGCCCACACCAGTTTTCTGGGAAACTTTATTTAAAAATAAAAAAATAGATTAACGCTTAAATTTCATTTTTGTTTGCCCATTTAGAAAAAAGAAAATGGCTTGGATTTAAGAAATCAATGTACATAATTTACTTTTCATATAAATACACGACAAGAAGAAAGGAACAAACAGATTATTTGAATCAAATAACAGCAACTATACAGCAGATAATATTAAAGATTTTTTTTGAAATTAAATCAAAAATAGCCATGCGATCTGATAACATTAGATAATGCATTTCAACAGTGAGTTTTAAAGTTGAACTTTGCAAATACAAATATTGAGCTCCAACATGCTAACTTATAACTTATTGATTTGGAGGGAAGGATTTCTAAAATAATTACAAGAAAGTTTTCGAATCGTCATGTTTTTTTTAAAATCCAGTTTAAAAACATTTTGAAAAACGGAATTCTGATTTAAGTTTGAAGTTTATATGGAAATGTAACGCTCAGTATTTTTTATTTTCGAGAAAAACGTTCTTCTAAGTAAAAGCGAAAACAAGGAAATACATTATTACGTCAGCAAGTTAAGTTAAAATATAATATGTTTAAGGCTATTTTTAATTTATATATGGTGACTATATACTTGTGACAACTTTTTTTTTAAATATGGAGATACGGAGAGCTTTTGTGGTTTTTAGATTTATTTAGTACATAAGAAAAATATGTTAAAATTAAGAAGAGAAAAAGAAATATTACTAAAATGGGAAAAAACTGGTAAAAATTTACAAAAAATTACTTAAACAAAGCCCAAACTGTACAAAAAGTTTATGAATTTTTCTTTAATTTTTCAATTTTGATGTGTTGCTTTGATATTCATTTGTGAAATGACCTTCTGGATAAGAGATATTATAATTTTTACCAAAACTAGAGCATTTTATTTTAGTTATTGTACAAAATTGCTTAAAAAACAGTGATTATATTCAAATAAGGGACGGTTAAATTTTGAATAAAACAGTGATTGAAAAATCTAAATTTTAAAGCACTTGTACTATTAAACTGAATATACACAAAAAATTTTAGATAATTACTTTCAAAACTTTTTGAGCCATCACTGTCCCCGTTTGGGTATTAAAAAAACACATTGCGAATAAAACGCATCTTAAAATATGACACCTTGCACCGGCATCTGCCTTTACTAAAACACTTGCAGTTTTTATTCCAGTGAATGGAAAATAATAAACTTTGTATTTTTATAAAGCTAATAAGAAGGCATATAAAATAAAATCATAAAAAAATTGTCAATTTTTGACAAAATTCCCAATTTTAGGGTAGTCGGATATCTTAAAATCCTTAAACATATGTAAGTACGAATACATACTTAATATTGCTATTACTACACTGACATAAATACGTATTTCTTTATCTAAAGTACATGTGGTTTAAGGTATCCGATTACGTTCGGAACCGTGATTTTTCAAAAGCGTATAAATGGATAATATTTATGATATTTAGTGTTACTTAGATTAGAAAACGTATATAAAATTGTTTTAAGAATAGTATTACAGTAAAAAGTTATTTAAGTACACTATTTTGATAAAAATGAACATAGAATGACCCATTTTCAAAACATTCTCCTTTTATGAAAAAATGCTTCTATTATAATATAATTTTGCCTGTATATAGATCAGACCTCTGTACAGAGGCTAAATTAGAGTTTTTGAAATATATAACTTAGAAGTGGATTTATCCATATTTTACTGCAACAGAGGGGAGAAATTTTAAGGAAAAAACGCCGATAATTATTTTAATGGGTGGTAAATCTGAAACTAATGTGAATTTTTCAAAAATCCTAGTTCAGACTCTCTGGAGAAGTCTTTACTTTAT
>BMAV01021493.1:77485-93570 GCA_019973955.1 Trichonephila inaurata madagascariensis
TATTATTATCATAGAAGCCTTTTTTATAAAAGCAGAACGTTGTGAAAAAAGGTTATTCTAAGTTAATTTTTTTGCCAAAATATTGTATTTAAATCATTTTTTTTTGTCATAATGTCTTTAGAACAATTTTATGCATGTATTCTAATCTAAGAATAATCTAATCTTATCCATTTATGCGGTTTTTTGAAATCACGGTTCCGAACGTATTCGGATTCCTTAATATATCCTTTGTTGGATAGAGAAATTAAAGTGTTTTCTTTATATTCTAGATTTACCACTAAATAAATACACGAAAGTAAAAGTAAGAAATGTCGAAGTCTCTAAAACTCGACCCCCAATCCCCCGGCCGGGACGTCGGAAGGGTGAAGGAGAAAGTAAACTAGTTACGGGGTGCGCACTGCAGATGTCATTTTGCGCAGACCAGAGAGAAATCGAACTTTTAGGGTGCTTTCCACCTCTCTTTTAAAGTTCAAGAGTCAATCCAATAGGCACAAAGGACCCTTCAGCCACAAAAAAGTAGACGAATAGTACACAACTTTACATTAACGTGGAGTCACGCATTACTGTGACCCATCCAACATACACAAACGTTGTTTTCTCTCTCCCGTCTCCTTTTGAGTCGGAGGGGTGGAACTTTTATCGACAGGAACGTTCGTGATCGGAGAGAGAGAGGCTGAATATTTTTAATTGATTATTTCTGGTAAAGAGGTCTTTAAACTCTTTTTCGGAGTGAACGCTTAATTTCCAGGGAAGGATAACCTCTAACATTTGCTGTTAATTGCAATTTATCATCATAGGTAAAAAAAGTGAGATAGTTTTTAGCAGGCATAATCGGAATTCAGTTCCGAGTATCGTTAATCTTCGAGTTATCTCACAGGAATTTCAGATTATGTTTCGAAAATTATGGCTAATAAGGACCGATTTATAATTGTTGATTAATAACGACAATGAATAGCTCTTTGTTTCGTTTCGTTGCTTTTTTTTCTCTAAAATTTATGAATCGAAACTCAACTTCTACTATACTTTAGGAAAAAAAATTGATAAATTTTTATTTAACATGACTGTAATGATGGATGTACTCTTTATTTGAAATATGTTTTTAGGATATTGTGCTTTGATAACATGATATTAGGATATCGATAACCTTTTTAATGCTTTCTGAAGATGAACAAATATATGTATATATGCATATAATACATCATTTTATTAGTGTAAGTGTTGTAAAGAAACTTTCATCCAATGTAGTTAAATATAAATTATATTTTATTACGTTTCTTAAATATAATATATTAATACAATTTGTCTATTTAAGGCATCTCAGGGGTGTTAATTTTGTCTCAAGGGCTGAAAATATAGACAATTTTCAAATAGTTATAATTCTTTAAAATTAAAATGAGATAATTCGAATATCTTACACATTATTTATAAAGGAATGAGATTTCAAAAAAGTACAAAATGTTTAAAATATAACAATAATTTATTCTGCAATAAATATTGAGTAATTGTTTACGTTGCACATGCTATTTTCTAAAACGACGCCTTTGACGTATAAAAATTTGTAGAATTATAAAATTTATTATACTCTTTAAGCTCTACTTAATTTTAGCGTTACATTTTAGCTTATTTATTTCAAAATATTTGAAAAATATTGAAATTTAAAAAAAAAAACATTTTTAAATGTAATTTTTTTATTTTTTAAAACATATAATTTATTATTTTATTTAGATAAAAATAACTACAGTGTAATATAGATATACATTTAACTTTATAAATTAACTTATTGCTAGTAATTAGAGCTACTATTTTAGAAAGTATCTTGCGCGAGGTAAAATTTGAAAATCATTTCTGTAAGAAATATTAATTATTTTCATATGCTTATAATTTTTTAAATTATGATTATGTTTTAAACATTTTACACTTTTTGAAATCTCATTCTCTTATAAATAAAGTGTGAAAGATTGGAATTATTTAATTTTAATTTCAAAGAATTGTATTTGAAAATTGTTTATAATTTCAGCCCTAGAGACAAAGTTAACACCCATAAGACCCCTTAAAAACTCTGATTCAATAAAGATGTATGCTTTAAAATCGTAATACAGTATTTTCAGTTCACGCGCGAATATTTCTAGAAAAACAGGGAACCAATCGATATAAGAAGTAAATACAGAAATTCCTCTAACCTATATTGTGTAATTTAAATTCCCATTGATTTATGTACCAAGAAAGACATGAATTCAATATAAAGTGAAAAGTTACATTCTTATTTTGATTTTTCCCTAATTAACTTAAAACTTTTTTATCCTCCTTAAAGTACGTTGAATAAAACTTATTTGTCATTTCCACAGTGATATTATAGATATTTATTTACTTAATGATAAATCATCACTTTAACTTTTCAACTTTTAGTATGTGCTTGTTATATATATATATATAAATAGATTTCCATGTAGTGTTTTGAAAAGGGGCAGACAAACTTTTGTCTAAGTTGAAAGATTTAAACATGAACATGTTACTTTAAATTGAAAAAAAATATTCCAATGACCTTCCACTACATGAAAGAAAATGTTTAACTGTGTTAAAATTGCAGTTTTACATGTATTTTTCATCAAAAATAAAGTATATTTTAAATACATGTGGTCATAAAATAGTCTAATAAAAGCGTTATTGAAGCAGCCTATTATTTAAGAACATGAAAGCATTCTGGAAGGTAAAATAATCATTTTTGAAGAAAAATCAACTGATATGTTATTTGGAAGATAATATCAAAGTCATCCTTCTTTGAAATTTCGTAATTAAATATTATTAATGTTGAATTCTTTATTTATTACTGTTAACACTATATATGAAAGATTCAAACAAAATGCTGACTCGTAGCGTTTAAGTTGATTTTATTCAATGCTTTTTTTTATTTACCTTTAATTTCAACTAAACAGAAAAATAACATAAGGAGTTTAACAAAATTAAAAAGCTTCCTGATTCTTTAACCTTTCATATTGATCACTATGGATCAGTAGAAAATTAGAACGCAATAGGGCCATTTGATTTCTATGCTGCTTACACACACAAATTCAAAAAGTGCCGGCTGGTTGGCTAGTTTGTCGCTGTCCTTCTACATCCAAGATTTCGAGTTCGACTTAGCCCAAGTTAGTGAATTTTCATGATGCAGAAAATCGACAGCGGCCATGTCGTATGATTATACGGCATGTAAAAGATCCCTGGAGTGTCTGTTTGTCTCGAAGGCTCTCGGAAAAATTAAAATTCTAAAACAGGTTCTCATCATCAGAGCTCAGGTGCCTACCTCTGGGGAGGAAACTGAGTGTCAAAATTATTTGCGGTGATTGGTATCTGCCTATAGCAGGGATGGCGAATCTTTTTGGATCAATGTGCCATTTTTTCTTTAAGATATGTTTGATGAGGTATACACGTGCAATCAAATAATTTTGACTTAATTTTGATTTTAATGTAATTTTGAAAATAATATAACTAAATATCCATATCACACACAAAATTCTTTATTTACTACTAAAATATACATTTTGAACTGTATATTAGTAAATGTTTCAATTATACGTTTAATTAAATTTAAGTAACATTAGTGTGACTTCAATTGTTGCAGATTATATATATGGATGACAGATAACTGATATTAGGATTGTAAAATGTTACTTTTAGCAGAATGCATGTTGAATCGAAGTCATCTGCCAAACGGTTTCTAGTGAGTCTTAAATGTTATTCCTCTCTAAAAATAATCCCTCGCAAGCATAGGTGGATGAAAATATGGTTAAAATAGCACAAACTAGCTTCTTAAAACGGTTAAATAAAGTGTCGGAATCGAATTCCATGTTCCCAAAATTTCGTTAATGGCATTTTTACTTTTATTGCTTGTTAATCTTTGTGTTTCAATCCATTCCAACTTTTTCCTTGTTTCAATAAATTTTTTAATCCATATTGAACTAGACTAGGAATCAATAAGTTGTATTTCAAATTTTTCTTTTTCCAACGAATCGAATTGGAGCAAGCTCAGTTTATCAAATAATGTCACATCAGGGTACATAATGAACTTGAGCATTTCTTACAATTCTTTGAACTGAGAAAATCTCACTGAAAACTCATTGATTGAAGAATCAATTATGGAAATAAATTCTTCAATAACATCTTTGTCTGGTTTCTCATGTACACTTTTATCTTTGAATTTTTTTTCAAGTTAGGTGTTACTCGCAATAATATAGTTTCTGAACTAAAATGCAAATCGTTTTGATCTGTGGCGCGTCCAAAATATTGTGCCGCGTGCCACCAATGGCATGCGTGCTAATGGTTCGCCATCCCTGTCCTATAGGGTGCCGTACTAAAAAAGAGATACCAGCTTCCGGGGAATGTACTAAGTCTTCAATGGCAAAACACCAATTCGCAGTCGCATTAGAAATAAATATTTAAAATGCTAAATCCGATTATCCAATCAGATTTCCAATTTTCGGTTTCCCCAAACTGCGCATTTTTTTTTCATTTATTTATTTAGTTTCGTTGTTTTGTTAATATGTTATATATTTTCTTGAAGAAGCATTTTATTTTCTGAATAGTTTTACTAAAAGTATAGTTCTTTTTAGTTTGAATTGTTTTATAAATTCTTTTTCTTAAGAGTTTTTTTTGACTGTAGATACTTATCAGATTACTCGAAGAAAATTATTCGTTCTCTATACTTTAATGTTGTCTTTGCTTTTCTTTTAAACTTAAAAAAACACAACTTTACAAACCGTAGGAATGAATCAGCATTGCATTTTGTGAAAAGCTAGTCTTTTTTTACGATATCATCGATCTTTTAAAAAGTATCCTTTCAGCGTATTATGTAGCCGTAGAGAAAGAGTCTAAAAATAAACCAGAAGCCGTATTTTGTTCTCTAACTGCTACTTTTTGCAATGCGATATTCCGAAATCGCGTTTTGCACACAAAGCAAAACGAAAATCCTATAAAAACTTTTAAAGAAATGCAATACCGTTTTTTTTTTCTAACATAGCGACAAAATAACTGGAGAGGTATTTTGAAACTAATCCAAACTACATCCATTTAGATTATTCCTTTTGAATTCAAAGATCTTCAGAAATTTGAACGTGGAGTTGTGTGTGTGTAAAATTCAAAAAAAGGAACTGAATGCGATCTTTATGTTCTTTACTGAGAATTTTCTATGGAAGCGTATTTATTTTTAAAGGCGAAGGAGTAATATATAACTACAAAAATAAAATTTTAACGTAACTGCTTTTTTTTTTTGCTATATATAGTACAGAATTTGTAAATTCTCTCGAGTTATTATGAATTCTATTTACAATCTTATGTTAAGGGCAATTCTTTAAATTTATTTAAACACATCCACAGTGGAAACTTAATAATTAGACATTCCTTAATGAATTATTTTAAGTTGCATTGCGTTTTTTCATAAATGGTTGAACTGTAATATGTCAATAAATATTTGTTAATTATTTGATTATTTATTTCTAAAGCATGAACTTTGAAAAAAGTTCGGTAAAATCTAATGCATAGTTTAATTTAAGATTGGCAAGAAAGTTTTTCAGATCACTACAAATGATGAACTGAAATCTGGTGAACATTTTTTTCTTGTTAACCCTTCAATTCATTGGTTAGAAGCAAATTTCTAACCTACAGGAGTAGTCCGGAATTGATTGTTGGTGTGTGTGTGACTTCGGTATGAGCTCTACCTCTTATTGAGAGATTTTTTTTATGCATCCCTCACCGATAGAAACTGATCGGACGTATATTTTATATTAAATTATAGACCAAATTCACACACACACAGAGGCATACAAAAATATAATTAATTCGGATATATTTCAGAAGTCAATGTAATGACTTCAGCAAAGTCTAGGAATGAAAAAACCTTTTTTTTAACTGTTTGCTATTGAAAGTGGATTACTTATTCTTACTCAGTTTTTCCTAAAACTGACTAAAAAGTGGGAGATTGTAGGAAGAATATTTTTAAATAATGGTTTGAGATAGATCCATATATATATATATATATATATATATATATATATATATAAATGTGATTGCAAACAATTAACTAAATAATATAAACATCAGTTCCAAGATATTAAAATTAAAAAAAGAAATATCGATGAGAATATTTAATTCAGTTTATTATTTTTGTTACAGTTTCATGAAACTAATTTAAAATAATCTGTACTCGTAACAAAGCATAATCAGTATGAAGAATCCATCTGTGTTTGAAAATGAAACATGAAGGTCCTCAGAATATTTTTGAAGTTAAGGTCCTACTTTTCAGTATATGTAAAAGAAAATTGAAATTATTTACATGAAAAGTTTTGTTGATATCCAATAAAACATTTCATTATGCACTATTTTTATAGTTTAAAATATCTAAGGCCTTTTAAGCACTTAAAAATTTTACTGGCAAAAGTATTAAAATTAAATTTTTTATAGCAAGTACGATGTAATTAATATATATGCTCATAATAATTGTTTTTCCTAACAGAGCTTGTCAGACATCGAGACCATGCATTCATTTTTAGTTAAAAATAATTAAATGCAATTTAAGAAATCCTTTACCCAGATTTACAATACTTATTTCAACCAGAATTGTCAGAATCCTTTTGTCATATGTCTGTAGAGGAAAGTTGACAGTTCATTGGAGGAATTATTTCACAAATTTAGATTTGTAAGCATATATATATATATTTGCCGCAGTGGTTTTCATATATTGCAACATTTTACTTGAGAATATATGTATGTTTTTGGGTTGTGTTATATATAAATGAAAGATATTTTATAGACTACTAGTATATTTTCCACTTAAAAAACGATCATTAATTAATTAATACTACTATACATTTTAAAGTAAAAAGTGTATTTTGATGCAATGAAACTAATAAATTATTATAAGGTACGTTCATTTTATTTAAACCGTTAAAATCAATAAATTCATTTGGTATTACATTAAGAAATAATACTAATCATTTCTCGAGCATTTTAGATGTAAGGTTAGAAAATGTGTTAAGACCAGTGCAATTATAAATATCTTTATAAAGCAATTATAAAAGTCACTTAGTGAAAGTAAAGTGCAGTAATAGTTTTTAAAGTTCATTATATAGCAATACAAAAAATGTTTAAATGCTAATATAACATAAAATATTAGGATGTAAAAGAAAAGTTGAGAAGATTGGATTTTTTTTAAGTATGAGTATTTATTATCCGATAATATCCGAAAAACAATCCCAATAGAACTGCCAATTCAATTTAAAATTTTTTCGTAAAATGTCCCAATTTCAGCTTTAATAAAAAATATTTTGGCTTACTGCTCTCAATAAGTTTAAAGATCTATTTATGCCCCAAAGCAATGAATAATGGTTTTGCCACAAGATATATTCACTACAAACGAATTAACAATTCTTATATGTAGGCCAATACTTCTCAAACTTTGAATATTTACGACCCAATTTTAAGTCACAATTTTCATTGAACCCCCTTTCACAAACAATAACAATGCATTGACTGCTATAATATAATGCACTTTGACTCTAAGACTACAATACGATCTTAATTAGAAACCGTACAAATTATCAAGGTAATAATTAAAATTTTATACAATAAATCATAGATATTTTAAGTAAGTTACTTTTAAATAATAGGATAAGTAACATGTTACTTTTCCTTTCTACCCTTATAAGCATATTATATCAATGTAAATATGTATTTTATTTTTCATTATGCCAGAATGTGTGTGGCGGTGCGATATCTATATAAACTAGTACCAAACATCTCGCGATGGCGATCGTTTTGGCGTAGTCGATAAAGCACTTGCGTACGGAACGGAAGGTACTCAGATTGAATCTTCCTTCATATGTATATTTTGTTTTGTACTTCTTTTCAGTAAATTAATAGTTTTTTTTAAAAAATAATCTTCTATATAATAACGTCTTTTGGTATGCTCTCACCCCCCACTTAGAATTATCTTGCCTTCCTAGGGAAACACGTCCCGCAGTTTGAGAATCGCTGATGAAGGCACTGTAAACGGATAACTTAAACTCTGAAAACTGCACTCTAAATGCAGAATAATAAAAAAATGCTTAAATAATATCACAATAAAACGTCCTAGATCTTTAAACATTCACAAAAGCAAAAACCATTAGACGGAGCAACATCACTTATGTACTGATGTGCTTCAACGTTAGTTAACAGGCATTATTATAACATAGCAAACAAAAGCTTCTGCTCAATTGAGGCGCCAACTTTATTGCTGAAACGGCGCCAATTTATGCATCACATCGATTTAATATTTTGTTTGTGTCTATTCAGTTAGATAAAAAAAAAAAAAAAAAAAAAACGCATTGATTTTCGAGACCATAATAAATAAGGATATTAGAATTTTGCTTTTACAAAATTGGTCTATTTTTCTAATTACTTTGTTAATTTTTGACAACTCGAAAGCATCTATATTATATACATGCTATGGGAAAAGACGTTAGTTAAAGATAAAAATTCAAAACAGACGTTTTTTTAATTTTATTTATAGATATGTAAACGTTACAGAATTTACAAGTAACTAATATTCGGGATATTTTACCTATTATAATTTGAATAGATTTAAAATAACATTTCGAAAATGTACATTCTTAAAAGTGCTCTTCTTACCTTAATATACGAAGTATAAACTTTCATACAATATATTAAATGAATATAAAAATTTATGTTGTGTACATAAAGCTATATGTATATACATCAGCGTTTCTCAAACTGTGGGGCGCCCCCCCTCCCTTATTACTGATATACATGTAATAATTTACATTAATTTCCTCTTAATAGCTTCTTAAACAATAACAGGCTTAATCCAGCAGGACTTTCGAGTAAATATTAACTGTTAGTTTACCCACCAAAAGGGATGTAATCCTAACTTTAACACTGCAAAATTATGTATTAGCGTTTTTTCAATTAATCCGAATAAAATCGCCAAGTATGATATTTGTCCACCAATCACAAAGTCCGTTTGGAAATCTCATACGAGTTTTGAAACTACTGTGGTCTGTGTTTCATATAAAAGCCGAGATTCTGTGGAAAATTCGCGTATTTCTCGCAATGTTCTGTCAATGCCTGCTGTTGTTTATATGATGTGTTTCATTAAGTATCGTCTAGATGTTTATTTGTATTAGTATCTAAATGTAAAATAAATTAGAGTATCATCTACAAAAACATGTCCCATCAATACAATTACATTTATATTGATAATCCAGATATGATTAAAAGTAAATAAAGCCTATCCACTCCAGAATGGCCGCGGTAGCCGAGTGGTATAGGTATCGGATTGTGGCTTGCCTTGTTACGAGTTCGAGCCCAGTACCACTAAAGACCCGCCGTGTAGGGCAGCGATGCACGTTAAATCTGTCGAGAGCTGAAACGTCCTCCCGTTGGTGTGGTAGTTAGGAAAGGGGGGTGCCAGCTCAGGTGTCGTCCACGTCACTTGACCATGGTTCGAAATTACGTGGTCCGTCGCCAAAAGCCCTCGTGTAGCTGAACAGTGCGACGTTTATACTCAATCAACCACTCCAGAATACGACATATATATATATATATATATGTGTGTGTGTGTAATAATTCCCTCTAACATACTTTTAATTAACTCTTTTTAATGATCTATAAATAATCTTTAATTCTTAGGTTTAAAAATAAACATTGTAATCTTAATCGTAATCGGTTAAACGAAATCCGTATCCCGCGCATTCTAGCCAATCAGAGCTACTATTATGTAATAATCACGCGCTTGTGCACTGTTGGTATATAAACATAAAATCTGATGTAATCGCTCTTTTTCTCTGCTTGCCACCATAATGTAAATACTTGCTGCTTTCTTTGTCTTTGTGTTGTGTCCTCCAAAATGCCACTGTCTATTCAATGTGAACATGTAACATAATTGTGCTTTATTCTGCTGATGTGTGCTCATAATAAAGGAGGTACAGCTATTCTGAAGACGTCATTACTAAACCAAAATGAATAATCACATACACCGGCCAACACTACTTCAATATATTTCATATATAGACTTCAGTTTTGCTCTTGTTGAGTGATCATCTCTCTTTGATAGAGAGAATTTCGACTATATATATATGTCACGTTGGCCGGTATTAGTTGTTTCTGAATAAGCGGAGAACTTCTGATTTCATTTTACTCTTGTTTATTTTTACATGAAACAACAAAGGCATTACGACTTCACAATAAGCATACGAACACACAAAGACATAAAGGATAAACGAACTGCAGCTATACGTACATTTTTACGTGGACGAGGCGGAGACAAAAAAGCAAATGGTGACGATTACATAGAGAAGGCAAGCAGACTAAGATAGCGATCACAAAAGATTTTCGCTTTATATACCCGGCAGTGAAGACCGCGTGACTATCTTGTAATAAGATCTCTGATTGGTTAAAATGGGCGGGAAAGGGATTTCTGAAACTAGTTGATTACGATTAAGATTAGGGCTTTAGTTTTGAACCAAAGAATTAAAGCTCGTTTAAATATTATTACAAGAGTTAATATATTGAAAGGTTGCTGCAGAGAATTATTATATATATAGTAATTGAAAGAAAAACAATTGTGTGAAATATTACGTCTTTTATATATATCAGGTAACTAATATCATCACATTCGCTTTTCTAGAAATGTAACACATGAGACTAAACAAGCGGAGAAAATACCAGAAATTCCTACATTTCTTGCAGATAATAATTTAATACTTGCATACTGATTTTTAACTTCAACTAAATTATGTCTTCATAACAGTTTTTTATCTGTTTTAACTTTCTCCTATTTGTAACTATCACATGTTTCTTTGTTTCCATCTAAAATTTAATAGTTTAAGCTCGTTTAAAACTTTTAAAAATATTTTTTAAAGTAGATTGAGAGTAAGGTTGAGATATATTTTTCGGTTTCAAGGCACTAATGCACTTTAGGTACTGAAGGTCGTTCACACTTTAAGGAAACGATTCCGTAACTCATTTTCTCGTTTGCATTTTGAGATAAAACTACGAAAATTTCAAAATAATCGTCTGTTAAAGTTTTGTTTTGATTGGGATGTAAAATAAAAGATATATTTTAAAAATGGCTTTGAAAAATGACATATAGCTCGAAGGTTACGTAATTAAGCTTTCCAAGGAGAAATATTCTTATCAAAAAATTAAAAAGTGGTGTAAAAATCTCGGTTATTGCATTTCAATTAAAGGTATTTATAATACATTAAATTTGAAAATGAAAAAGTGTCTAGTAGAAAGTAAAAACATGACCACGAAACTTCCTTCTAAGACTGTTCAAACGTAGGCAACTATCAATAAAATTAAGTCTCTGATACTAAAAAAAAAACAAAACAAAAACGCCGACTAAAAGATTTATTGCATCGAAACTAACTAGGAATGTCATCTGGAACTGTAATTAAAAGCATTCTTAAGGAATTAAAGCTAAAACAGATGCTTAACTCTAAAGTTCATTTCTTTTTTTAAAACGTATTGCTGAAAGAAAAGTAAATTGTTAAATATTATGCAAAGAACACCTAGCTGCTGAAAAATTGAAATTTGTGGTAGCATTCGAGGAGTCATAGGTATATTTAAGTAAATGTAGTTAGAGAAGATCAGTTTTCTATTGCTCAATTGACGGGAATGACTGTACAAAATGGTTTCGTCAGTGTACACCCGGAATGGGCATTACGTCGATCGCGATCGACCGGTGGACCGCCAAGACATTTTGGAGTGACACACTGAAGATTTTAGCAGTTAATACTTATATACGGAAATATTCAAGATTGGCTGAAGTAAGCAGACTATATAAGTCTTCTACTGACTATAACGATGAAAACTAACTTTAGATAAAAATGTTTCATTTGGTATTATTATAATTGTGGCTATTATTATTATGTCTGCATTTTTTACATTTTGCTTTAAACGCAGTTTTAAAAGTGTTAGCTTTTTATTTTAGTTCTTTAAGTACCGTAAGATCCGGCGTACAGCGCGCACCCGCGTATAACGCGCACCTATACTTTCTACCTGAATTTTTTGGTTTTTAGGTATATTCGCCGTATAACGCGCACCAACTTTTTACAAAGAATTCTAAAATGTGCGTATGTATGGCTGTTATGTTTTGAAGCCATTTATTCAAGGTATTATCCCAAACGCTTTAGAAAAACTAGTATATTTCTAGAATTGCAACCCTTTAAGTTCATAAAGAATGTCATTTCTTTCAAATAAACATATTTCTGTATATGTAGCAGTCAAACTTTTTTTATGCTTTTCCCTTTTACTTGTTTTTAGAGCTCTCATTTTCCTACCCGGCGTATAACGCGCACCCTCGAATTTCGATCTTATTTTTTGTGTTAAAAGTGCGCGTTATAAGCCGGATTTTACGGTACATATTCCGTATATTAATAAACATTGTAGACCTTTTTCTACCTCACAACACCTGCGACAATGAGCATTGGCACACACAAAAATTTTTCAAGGGGGGAGGAGGAGGCGTGGTCGAGGGTCGAAAGTCTACCATTCTAGTATCATACCACAATACGCAGCCAAACATATTTTTTTAAAAATTTTGTAGATTGACGGTAACAAAAAACAGTAAAGAATAAATTACTGAATAAATATTCAGCATTAAATAATAAAAAAATTATTATTAACAATTACTTAATTAAGTTTTACGCGCTGTATACATGGAATTAAAATCAATCGGTAAAAAAAAATCTAGAGCTGTGGAGACGTTCCGTACCAGTGCCCCCCTCCCTCTATTTGTGTGCGCCACTGACGTTGGGTGGACCCCGCAACAGCTTGAAAAGATTAGAAGTAGACCGCACCCTGGAAAAAAGTCTGCCCACCCCTGGTCACTAAAGTTCCTAAAGGGATTCTTGGTAGTTTCAGGGTTTTCTAAAAATGGCAAATTAAAAATAAAAAAAGTCTCGAGTAAAGCCAAAATTAATTCACTCTACTATCAGCAGACTATTCTAGAACTAATTTTTCAAGATGAAATTCTAACTTTATATGGAAAGGACTTTGATAAAGTTGAATTTCATATGGACAAAGGCTCTATATAGTTACAGGTCTCAGCCAACTCCAGTTTAATTAGAAAAGAAAGAATCAGAAACACAGGAATAAAGCCCACCCTATGCTTCTGCAATGAACTTTTGTGCTTTTCGTTTATTAAAACGAGCCTTAGAAAAACGGCATCCAAGAACTCTGAACGGACTTTGGAAAAAAGTTTAAAAGGAATGGAGTAAAAATTGAGTGACAGTGCTAAGAAAAAGTCTACTTTTATGAAAAAATCGAGCTAGAGCTATTATCAAGAATCATGGGTATCAGATAGAAGCAAATTTCCATAGAAAATACGGTATTTATTGATAAAAATTAACCATCAAAACCGTTTCCATAAAGTGTGAACGCCCTTCTGTATATCATTTTGAAAAAATAAATAAAGGCCAAATAAATAATCCCTCTTTTGAAACGCCCACATTTAAATTGCTATCAAGTCCGTAATTTTTCAGCAATATCACAGCAGTTGATTGGTCTGGACATAAGAAGAAAATCCAATTACTTGTTTTTCTCTTCTATGAACCATTTCAGATATCAAGAACTGAAAAACAATTTTAAAGTAACTGAATGCATAAACATGTAGAGAAAGATACAAATCTTAATAGATAAAGATAGCTTTATTTTTCATCCCATAAAAACTGTAGAGAAAATATTCATTGCCTATGATAAACAGAAAAAAAGTTCTTTATAGTTCTTTAAGAAAAAAAAAATATTCCATCGAAAGTAGAAGATTTCCAATAGAAATCTCGTCGCATAGAATGACACTAATTAAATTGGAAATGTCGCTCATCTCTTCGGTATTTCCTCCCTATTTATTTCCGAGTTCGTTATCTTTCGTGAATAATGATAAAGAAAAAAATATGTATCTGTGGCGTGGAATAAAAAACTAGTATCATGCCAGGGTATCTCTTAATGTCCGAGGCATTTATTCTGCTTAATTAAGAAGTTGATGTTATGTTTAAAGAAAACATAGTCTGGTCATTGAATAAATATATGAATGGTAACTTTTCGAAATGTAGTTTATTAGCGAAGGTGTGAATGGATTTAGGGTTGCCTTAAGAGCTGCAGGGGGAATGAATGGTTGTTGCAAAGAAAAAATTAGGTTTTAAATTGGCTGTATTTGCTTAGCGGATTGGTGCAAAAACATTTAAGAGGTTCGCTATTAGCAAATTAGTTTCAGAATTTGTTTTGGAAGATAATAGCAGACGCGTTAAATATGATGATATATTTTGCTCAAGGCGTTGTCTGTCACACATCTGGAAGATAAACATTCATATATAAACAGCAATGATACTTTGAACTTTTCAGAAAACTTAAGATGGGTTTTTTTGAGGAAGTGTCACTGGTAAGAAAATTTTTTCTGTATTAAACGAAAAATAAGTTTTACTAACTATTAGTCAGTTTTTATTTTGTTTATATAAAAAACAACAAACGTGAATGAAACGTTATTTTAAAAGTAAAACTTGCATGGAAAATTATTTTAGTTACAACACATACATAAAATTTATTTAAAAAATTAACGTTATCAAATATAAGCAAAGTTGCTTTAAAACAACATAATTTAACATTTTTTTTTACAAATTCAAAAAAACAACAACAATATTGATTAAATATATTTACCCGTAATTATTTTTACATAAAAAATGCCTAAGATGAAACAATATGAATGTTTTTTGAATCCTCATTTTTGACAAAATTCTAAAATTCCTCGCTTCATTAAGAACCCGGTTAAAAAAGTATATATATGCTTTTGCATTTACGAGTATCGCTTCTGTTTTAGAAATAATTTTACCTGTATGGATTCTGGAAATGCAGTTGAATCATATAATTTAATTTAGAACAACAATTATATCATTCAATTGAAAATATGCAACGTAATTAATACATTTAGCTAATTAATATCATTAATTAATAAGGCATTTAATTCAATGAAGATATAATCAATGGGATAGAAATAATGGGTCTTTCATAAAAATATATAATTTTCTATAATATATGTTGCGTGGATCTGTTACATATTGAAGTAAACTTCACTTCTGTTGCATAAACTTCTTCAATTCAGTCAAGAAGTAGAAACAACATGAAAATCTTGCTGAGAAATTCTTCTTGTTGCTGTTGTTTCCTATCCCACTTGATCGATAGAAACACCTAGATCAGGGGTAGCGAACCTTTATGGATTAACGTGCCATTTTTTCTAAAGAAATGTTTAATGAGGTATAGACGCGCCGTCAAATAATTTTGATTTCTGATTATTGAGAAAATAATAAAGTTAAGTACGAACAGCTCAAAACTATTTATTTCGAAAAAATAAATTTTGCAACTTATAGTAATAAATATTTTAGTTATACGTGTAATTCAAATTAAAGTAACATCAGTGTGATTTATGCTGCTGATGATTAGATGAAAAATAACTTATATTAGGATTGTAAGATATTACTTTTAGCACATAAAATGCATGATGAATTTGAGTCATCTGTCAAACAGTTTCTAAGCGAGTTTCTAATGCTATTCATCTCTGAAAATAATGACTCTCAGGCGTGAGTAGATGAAAATATGGTTAAAATAGAATGACCAAAAGCTTCTTCAAACAGTTGAATGTATTTGGAATCGAATTCCATGTTTCCGAAATTTCATTATTAGCATTTTTACTTATATTGCTTGTTAATCTTTCCGTTTCAATCAATTCCAACTTTCTCCTTTTTTCAACAAATTTTTGAATCCATCTTAAACTAGACTGAAAATTGAACAGTTGCATTTCAAAATTTTAAATTTCCAACCAATCGAACTGGGACAAGTTCAGTTTTATTAAATGAAATCAAATCAGGGTACATAAAAAAAAAAAAACTTGAACGCGTTTCCGATAATTCTTTGAACTGAGAAAATCTCGCTGAAAACTGCGACCGATTACTCGCGTTTGTTCGTAATAATTCATACTGGTCTTTGTTATTTTGAATTAAAATTCAAAACCGCTTTGACCAGTGGCGTGTTTAAAATATTGTGTC
>BMAV01021493.1:94441-141538 GCA_019973955.1 Trichonephila inaurata madagascariensis
TTATAATGCTGTAAATTAAAAATATGTTTAACCTTTTTTATCATTCATTTTTACTATTTATATGGCGTGGAAGAAACCTTAAATATATTCTCACTTCCCGCCATAGCCTACTGCCTGTCCCAAGCCAAGTAGCATCAGAACGGTTTCCTTCATGTACGGGGCGGGGCCTGCTACCAAGAGGGACTGATATCTTGTTTGACCCGGGTAGCAATTTCTGAAAAAGTGAGGCAGCCACCAAGTGTAGAATCTTTATGGCTGCTCTCACGGGACAAACCATCTGCAATCTCATTCCGGCAGACATTCACGTGAGAAATTCATCGGTTGCATTATTTGAGTTTAGGAAGATTGTAGTTGATTGTAAAATTCTAATATATACTGTCATTGTTATTAATGTTGAAACTCCAAACTAGGCGTATTGGGATATATATCCATTTAATGGTAATTGAAACTTGTATCTTATTTAGCTCGGTTATATTTACTTATATTTTGTTTCATCTAGTATAGGCCTTATTTATTATTTCCTTCAAATTGAATGTTGTGAATACATTTTGATGAAATAAAGGTAGTTTTGATTTCTTAGTCAGATATCTTTGGAAGTTTTTGAAGTGGTTAGCTTGATAAATACCTAGAGATAAATTTCCACACCAGGATTCTACAAAAAATAATTTATAAATTAATGGTTAGAATTTAAATTCAGTCTGATATGCAGTTAATATTTGTATATATATATTTAGTTTTCTCCTGTCTAATTATATTTTTCATTAAAGATTTTAAAAGTTAAATACTTATTTCCTAAATATTTATTATAGCATAATGTAAGAAATATAACACTAATACATGATGCATAAAAATGAATATTATGAATAGCTCCCAACTATAATAAGAAATTTTAGACAAGAATCTAAAGCTTACATGTGTATGAAAATCAAAATCTTTGCAATATCTATCACATTATTACTCATAATGCTTTGAGTAAATAAAAAGAACATATCTTAAAGCTATTATAGTAAGAAGACACGCTTGTTTATCGTTTGGTTAATATTACTTAATACCCGCGGATTAACTATTGAATAGCTATTAACGGATTAACTCGGGAAAAGTAATGTTCTTCTATGTAATGTTTCTCGAACGACATGATTCAGTGATCCCCTCAAACGCTTATCATTAAACTGTTTAAGTATTGTTATATAAGGCATGTGAGAGGTAAATGATATTCTTCAATTTTTTTCGAAGAGTATTAATAAATTTTGGAACAAATTTGTATAATAGATGTTGCAAAACTTGTAAACAATACATATGAAACCGGTATCACGTACTTTTGAATATAAAAGAAATACCTTCTACTTTTTATTTTTCAATTGCATGAATTCCATTTTCATTTCAAGTTTAAATGCATCGTAATTATCCATGCGATTTTTTTTTTATTATTTTGTTTAGTAGTCACTTTAACTCAGAATGGTTGTATAGTAGCCAGATATACATTCGCCATCTAATCTAGTTGAAGAAGTAACAATTTGAACATTTTTCTTTTTTCAACTTTTTTCAACACTCAACACAATATATCAGCACGGCATTATCTAAGAATAATTGTAGCAAAGGCATTTTGCTAGACACTACTTTAATCTACATTAACAGGGATTCTGAAAAAAAAGTTTAATACTCTTTAAAGTGGCAAAGGAAAGATTTAGCTTTAAAGTACATTTAAAGTATGAACTCAGATAAAAAGATATTAAACTTAATTCATTAAAAATAAGGAGATGTTAATAAAAAATGATGATTGAATGTATCAAGGGATCGTTCTTGGGGTACATACTTTTACGTAAATTGGCACATAATTGTAATATTTTGAGATATTTTCAGATGACGAGGATTATACTTAAACTAGAACCACATTTTTTCTAATCATTATATGTAATTATGAAGCCCAGTGGCTGAGTGGTAGTGTATTTGGGGCTCATATTCCGAGTTGGGCAAGGTCAATTGAGCCTTTCATCCCTTCAGTGAGTCGATAAATGAGTACCAAGCTTGTTTGGAAACTGAACACTGGGAGTTTCGCGTCAGACTGACCACTAGACCGAAACATCTGCACATTCACCCCAGGACCTAAGGTCACTTAAATTGAGACAGGCACAGTAGGCCTTGGTCCTCATGAGTTCAGTTTAATATAAATAAATATTTTGAGGCCTATTTATATTTAACATCTAGCACTGTTTCTTATAAAAATGAGGGGGTGTATCCTACATTGTAAATTTTGATGGACCATGGATGCATCAATTCGTTTTCCTGCTAACAATTTCTAACTGAAAAACGGTTTACTGCAAAGTATAGTACATTTTTCTGACAACCTATAAGTTAATAGCGTTAGTTATTGTATTTAAATACAATTTTTACAATTCCAAATCTACTGCAATCAATTAAATAATGATTCTGAAACGGACATATCAGTGCACAATAATAGAAACGTTTCTAACTTCTTCCTATACAGTTAAATTACTCACAAATGATGTTTATATTCATTACGCGTTTTATATCTGAGACTTTTGAAGTTTAAAGCAAATGCAACTCTGAGAGATTTCATTTGCGTTAAATTGTCGTGTCCCCGAATCTGCATCATTAAGTTGATGTGACTAACGCTATGTATGAATACAAGCTGCCCTGTAATTTTGAGAGTAATACATTTAATGCAAGGGAAATACGGTTTATTCAAATCTATTTAGAAGAATATATGTCGGATTTTCCTTTCAGTTCCTGCAGGATGCTGATCAGTGTATTTTTACATTGTAATAATTATGAATACTGAATATTAAAATTTCTGAATTTTTGTGCTGTTTTCTTTTATAATTAAAAAAAGCATAATAAAGTAATTAATAAACTAAAGCCTCATTTTAACTTAGTGAAGAGTTATAATAATTATTTTGCGTGATTTTCACACACACACATAGGTGTAGTGGAGACTAGAAACGTGTTAAATACTCCTCAAGGCTATTGCCATTTGTATCTATTTGCTCAATGCAAGGACCCATTTGAAACATTTTAAGACGTGTTGGATAGATAAAATCTTATCTATTTGAAAATTTGAGACTTTTACTTTTTCGAATTGTATAGATTTTAACCTTTCTAAAAATGCCTTACTTTAACCTCTAGGGTAATGAGAAACCCTTGGAACCTATTTTTAAATAACCATTGAATCTGGGCCACGCCCATTTGAATGGTAAAAAATGTAAACTAAGTACTTGCTTAAAAGTTGAACGTCTGATATAAACCAAAACATGTATCTTTTATTGTAAATTGAGCTTTTTTTTATTTCCTAGCCGATTAGAAGTCTCACAGTATACATTAAAATCAATTTATCTCAAAATGTAAATTTTGATGTTCGATGTGCTTTTTCTGAGTAACTACTGTTCACAAGTAAGAGTAAATTTGTTATGCTATATTTATAATGATGGTTAATATATACTGAAATGAGCTTTTTGTAAAAAACTCAAAAATTTATTTTTTACAAATTTTTTTATGTAAAAAATGGGTCAAATTTCACTATGTTAGATAAGATATTTTATAAATTACGAAAAAACTCAAAATTAGCTAAAAGCTAATTTCAGTATAATGTTATTAATTGTATGAAACTTGTATACTTAATTGTATGAAAAATTTCACACATGTACGTATAAGATTTTGAGAAAAGGTACATCGAAAACGGCCAATTTAATATTGTAGGTATAGAGGTTTCTTACTCCTTTTAATTCTTCGTGATGCAAGTGATCTTGTGATTATCTTTATGCTCATAAAGCAATGATATCTGGGATAAACACTGGGCGTATTTACATAGTACGAAGGCGAAATGTAACAAATAAAAAAAAAGTGTTAATGTAAAAAAAATATATATATATATATTGAAAAAAAAAAGATATTGCGAAATTTTTCTTTACTTTTTTTAAATAAATCGAAATAGCATTAAATATGTCTTTATTTTGCTGTAGAATATATTGCTACTGCAGAAAGTCTCCTTTTTGAAAAATTACAAGGAGTAGTATAAAGAGTTTTTGCTTTTTTTTTTTCTATTTTGTTTTTAGCAAACATTAACATTGTATTGAAATGTTTGAATCTGTGGCATTACATTGAAACTGCCCCGAATCAGTTATATTATAGCAAAATAATAATAAATATTATAAATCACTGAGTGTTGTTTTTAAAATATCAAAGTTCACTTTTTAAATAATAAATATTGCAGCATAATTTTTCCATCTCTGTAATTTTCTCAGAGAATCGTTACCATTCTTTCTTCTGTCACAAATAGCTGCTGTCATCCATAATGTTTACCATTTCTGACGGTTGACCTTGTCATTGTATTCTTTGCTTCGATCGGTGAAATTGATCTAAAAGTCGAGAAATACCATTTCGTGATATTATATCGATTTAGCTTCGCTTTTTGCCAACTTAAAATAAATCATATCGAAATATCACGTAGACTAAAAAGTCATAGATATTGATTATGTATTTGTACGACACAACAAATTTGTCAATTAATATATTATAAAATTACAGTAGGACCTCTATATAACGAAGTCACAAAATCCCGAAAAAAATTTCGTTACATGGAAAATTCGTTATATAGAGGTTTATCTTTTAATTTCCTTTGTAAACCACATAAAACAAATTTTAAATTCATAAACACTATAGATTGAAAAAAAGTAATTATTCACATCTTTTTGTAAATTAATATTTATTTCTTTTATATATCTTACCTATCAAAAAAAAAAAAAAAAAACTGCAAGAAAAGTTTGTTGGTGCTTTTATTCACTTCCAGAAGAATTTTTTTTCTTTGATGCTCTAGCACTGACGATTTGATATTTTCAAGCTACAAGAAACGAAGTCGCCAGTTCGACTGATTAATACTACAAATGAACGTAGACTAGTACAAGGACACGAGACTCCACTGAAGGTGAAAGAGGATATCGAAGATGTTTCCAGTGAACTAGACAATGGTTTTTAAAGATTGCCCTTCTTAGATGAAATGTCCAGAATTCTATCACTCTCGACGAGTTAGGCACCTAATAAAACTAGTTCAAGATTGATGATCACTATAAAATGTGCTAAAAGAGAGAATAACTCGAAATTTCTAGAAATACTACAAAAATAGATAAAAAAATTGAATCACAAGAGAAAAAGTTCGTTATATAGAAAATACACTTCGCTATTGGGAAGTTATTTTATGAAGAAAATAGTGAAATGTTCTTGTTTCCAGGAAAAAGTTCGCTATATAAAAAAATTCGCAATATAAGGGTTCGTTATATGGAGGTTCGACTGTATTGGAAATAGTTAATATGATTTTCATCAACAAAAATAGTTAATAGTGAATAATGAGTTATAAGACATTAAATATCATAGTCATGGGCTCTATTAAATTTTTGTAATACAAAACTTGACATCCGCATTTTTTTCCTAATTAGAGATAAGGAATTTTTCATAACGTTTTCCATCGTTCTTGTTTTAATAATTCCATAACAGTTTTAAGACTGAACACACATTTTGAACTGTCTTAAGTATCTTGTCTGTGAGACACATTTTATCTATTGACCAGTATCCTCATTTCTGTGAATCTGAGAAATTATCTCCTTATAAGTTTTATATTATTAAATTTTTAAAATAACTTATTACATAACAAAGATAGCATACATTAATTTTATTAATCTCGTTTTAGATTTATTAGTAATATTTAATTAACTGTTTTCTTTATTATTTGCTGGACAAATTTTGTCGCTTCTTTCTCAATTTTTTCTCCACGTAAGCCATCCAGCTCCTTAAAAAATGAAAACAATAATTATCATTTATAAAAACATGAGAAATTTTATGCAAATTTTTGTGAAGAACAATTTTGAACCTTGCACACATATATACAGGAATGTAAATGTCTGTTTACGTTGATGAATTTGTACGATTATTGATAGTCCATTCATCCTGTATTTTATATTCTGGATATTACTAGTGGATTTCGGGCGCGTTTTTTATTACACTTTGTAAATTGACAATATGTAACATTTAGTTGTGCTTGTAACAAATGTCTTCTGTGTATTTAGTGCACTTACAAATTAGACAAGTTAATAAATTGTTGGTTTTAAAACAAGTGTTCCTTAAAGAAATAATAATAATAATAAACCTCACTACTCAAGGCGCTCAAACCATGTTTGATTAAAAGTAAACATTTAACGCTGAATTAGCGTATTGTGAAGCTCTACACAATGGTTCTCGTTGCAAAGATGACATTTGACTCCGTTAAATATGCGTTCAGAAATCCATCTGCAGTGGGTTTAAAATAACTAAATAAAAAAAAAAAAGAACAATAATACAAGAACACAAAGAAAAAAGACAAGATAAAAAAAGTAATTAGATTTTCATGAAGATAATTCTTTGTATTTTCTTTATCGCTGTTTTGTTCATTTTACACTGTTCTACGCAAGAATGTATCGTTTGGCTCTTTCATTTAATGAAATTTCAAAATTATCTGACAGACGATATTTTAATGATTTATATTGTGCCAATTATTTAGTTTATATTTTTAGACAAGTAAAACTTAGACTACAGAACACAAGAGCTTTGTGTGTCTTATTTATCTTTATTTATCATTGAATATTTGGTAATTGTAGGGTTATCTCATTTTAAATCTTATTTTTATTTTGACTGAAAGCTTTATTTATATATTCTGGTAAAGCTTTTATTTAACCAGAAAGGATATTTAAAATTTTAGAGGAAATAAATCTTTTAATGTAGAAGTTGTGAAATAATGATTTCAGTATTGATTTTAAATTCGATTAAATTCATTGCTGGAGAATATTTTAATAATTAGCTAAAATTAGGTTAAAGAAAATTGACCTTTAACTCCTAACTTAATTGGTAATAATAATAGTAAATTTCTACGGTAACAGGTCGTCAAGTAATATTTACCATTGGCAGTTAGTAATACTAAATTTAACAACTCTGTGACGGGCACATCGCGCTTTCTATTAATTATTCTCTTGGGTTCTTTGGGTCGGAAAAAGACAAATTCTTTCCAACCAAATCCAGAAGCGAAGCGTGATTATGCAAATTAAGAACCTTTTAAATAGCAGAAGTTTAGCTTAAGTGGGGTGGCCTTTTGGGAAGCGATTATGCTAGTCTGAGTTTAAGCGTGTAAGCTGAAGTAAACCGATATTACAGTGTTCAGCTATCCGTGAGAGTGCGTTCAAGTCAAGGTGGATACCATTCCACGTGAGATAAAGAAACGACATTGAAGATTCGAGTGTGTTGCTGCTACCTAGGATATAGAGGTAGGACCGTTCTACTAAATACTAGGAACTGTGTATAAACAGTGGTTAGGAGTAAGCGGTAAAGTTAATTTTAGTGGTCAGGATTGTGCTTATTTAGTAATACGTATTGTGTGTTTCTTCACCTCACATCCTCTAAGTTAAAATATAAATATTATCATTGTATAGAGTTTAAGATCTTAATAAAGAGATATTAAGATTATGGCAACGCCTGGTTCTTCATTCACTCCCACAACCCTAGGTCACGAGAATAACTTAGAAGTAAGACATCACCCTCGGGCGAATGCCTTGCAACTCTTACTTTAAAATTATTTCGGAATATAATGAAGTTCTTACCGTCTGTATTTTGTTATTATTTAAGATTGTAAATTGATATTTTAAAACACACATTTTTTCAAAATATAATTAAAGCATATCTCGGATTTAGAGCATATCTCGGAAATGCTCTAAAATAAGATTTCCATGAAGTGGCGTGTTCAAGTTAATAATTAAAAAATACTTTCGTTATCAGACTAAAACAAAAATCGGATAGTCCTAGTAATGAATATGACTTTTTGAAAGAATTATAAAATAGAATAATTTTGGAGGGAATGGGAAAAAAACCCGCCAAAACTAATTAGAGTGAAGGGGATGCAAAAATGAAATACAAATTAAGGGGTTTCACTCATGTGATGGTTTAAAAAAATCAAAAAAATTTTTTCTTCATAAATTGCTTCCTTAACATGTCTAAAATACGGTGGTAAAGTGATTTTTTAAAATGCGAAGTCGTTATAAGGAAGCAGGTGTTAGAAGAGCAGCTGTTCGGAGCGCCAAGTAAAGATTTTCATTGTTTTAATTGGACTTGAAACTTTAAACGCGTTTTTCTTAAAATTGTGTTTTTCTAACTTTTCTGCATCATATCTTAAGAACGGTTTGACTGAATGACTTAAAATTTATAGGGTAGACTCATCACATATATACACACCAAATGAACTAGGATAGATTCAAAATTCAAAATATTTCTATTTTTTATAACAAAAATATAACCCCCCCCCATGAAATTCGAAACTTTTTCTCTTCAGAAGTCTACCAAAAATCCAATTTTTGGTATTTTCAATTGAGGGTAGTTCATTTGGTCCATTTAAGCTTATAGATTAAAACGCCGTTAATTTTTTTAAATTTCAGATAAGCTAATCAGCGGAAATGAATGTCATGGAGGAAATGAACGTCCATTTTTTCGAGGCGGTTGTGTTTAGAGCGCTTTAACTCACGTTCTATTGGGTATTTTTGGCTAAAAATTTATATACCTACTCTTAAAACATATATAAATAAATGATAAAAAACTTGAAGTTCTATCTTTTTACTGGTCGTCAAAAAAAATTCCCTACTTAAAAACAGGTCGTCACATGGATGAGTCCTCTTAAAGAATTTTAAATTAGAAAATATGAGCCAAATCGGAGCTATCGGAATGAGAACTGGTAAAAATAAATGTGTGTGTGAAACCTTTAATAAACACGCAAGGTCTCATTCAAATATTATATCTTGTAAATACTGATATTAATCTTTATCTTACTTTATTTAAATATCAGATTCAAATAGCAGATATTGTCGAAAAATTTTGGAGAGTTTTTCTTCTTTTATCCACAGCCTAAGCATTGAATTCATTTAGTAGCTAGAGAAAAGGAAGAATTTTTACATGGTTATGATTATGTTAAAACTTGCTTTTTTCTAAAGGGGTTAAAAATGACTGAAAACATTTAAACAATTTTTGCGGACTATAATATAAGATGATGTCATAATATGAATTGATTTGGAGCACGAATTTAAAACATTATTTTACAGAATGAGTACTGTGCGTGGAAATATGAACTTTTAAACAATAATCAGAATTGATAATTTGAAACCAAATTAAATAAAATGCTCCGTCAAATATAAGAGACTACTTCATTGAGGAATAATAAGATAAAAACTCCAATCGAACTTACGTCTGAATAAGATGACAGTAAAAAATGTTGTGGAATGAGTATTGTAAGTAGCACCATTCTAAAAATGGGAATGGAGGACATTACAAAAACATATCCATTCAGTTCCATAAACGGAAGAAATAATGGTGAGAAAAAATTACAATATTTGTGTATATAAAGGAGAAAAGAGAATCACACTTACTCACTCATCACGATATCTTCGGATCTGTTAGACGTACGGAATTGAAATTTGGTAGGCATATTACTTTAATGGGGGTAAAGATCCGCTATGGACGGATTTTGCAAAACTCGACTCCAAAGGGGTATTGCGAGGACTTAAGGGGTACTATAGATAAATATACCCGTTTTTGAATTATTAGACCAACAGACTTGAAATTTGGTAGGCATGTTTCTTTTGTTGAAAAGAGAACCGTTAAGAGCGGATTTTACGAAAATAGATTCCTAGGGGGAAAAGAGAGGATTTATCGGGGTGTATAGATAAAAAAAAATTCCGAAGTACTAGATATACAGTAATGACATTTGGTACGCATATTTATTTTGAAAAATTAGAATCCTTTAAGAACGATTCTTACAGAAATCGGCAATCGTAAGGGTTTCGGGGCATTTGCCAAAAAAAAATTTTTTTGTTTTTAAGCTATTAGACTCAGCCTTGAAATTTTAGAGCATATTTATTTTGCACGGAAGAGAGAAATCCACTGAATACGGATTTTGCGGAAATCCAATTTAAGAGTTGGAGTTATGGAAGCGTAGAAGATATTTCTTCTTCGATTTTAGAAACTCACAATTCCTGTTCTTTTTAAATCAAGATGTGAGAATTATAAGAATGTTTTTCTATAAAATCGAGCTCCTAATGGTAGGACAGGACATAAATATAAATAATTTATATATATATATATATTCACACAGCATCATGAAATGCTTAGCGAAGCGGAAGGGTAAAAGCTAATATATATATATAAGGTATTCGGGGAAAGACGCCACACTTAAGGAATTTTCGATTAGTACATTGAAAATTGAAATGACAAAAGACCATGAAAAAAATAAACCTTATTTTTCAATTATTAATTGTATACAAGTTAATTCTTGAGGCATATTCCCTCATATATGGGGGAAGGTGCCACCAGTCAGGGAGTAACATGCAACAACACCAGTAAATAAAAAAAAAAAAAACATTACCAAATTAAATGTGAAATAACAATAACTATAGAAAGAAAAATTAAACTCTTTTATAATTTGTTTGCTACATTTATTTGTTACTTTGTTTTCCTGCAGAACGGTCTACAGCAGGCTGAAGTTATAGTCGACTTCAGCCGCCCTGCACATCTTCGTCCTATGGAGATCCCCTGTGCCCTCCTCACAGCCTAATTATTAATTGTAGTTATATTTTATACGATAATATACAATGTTATAAAAGGAAAAAAAAATTAAGCTAATTTCATTTATTTCTGAATCATGTGGCATCTTCACCCAAGTATAAAAAGCAGATGCCACGCACGCTTATTGCTTTTATTGCTGCAGTGTTATGGCCGTTTCTACTTGCATCATATGTGTAACATCATGCGTAACTCACTTATGTTGCTAATATCTTATTAAAAATAACAAGTACGTTTATGGACTTTAAATATGAGGAACGGAATATTATAAAAGTTGTAATCACCCCTTTAAATGTTTAAAAGATCGAAAAATAAGGCCGATTAAAGAGGATTAATTCAGATAAATTCACAAGCCACACTCAATGTCGGACCAGACTCTTCCCACAAGTGGCTCAAAATTTAAATCTATCGACGTATATAAGTACTAATAATAAACTGCCATCTTCCTACTAATTACCTTATACATACATACATACATATACACACACACACACATATATATATATATATATAAATATAAAATTCTTTGATTAATAATAGAGAGTTTATTACTATAAATTTACATATTTCATAGTTATAGTTATCTCCATATTCTAATATTAGATAAAATTACTTATTATTATTTAATTCATATATACTCTAATGTCACTAAAGTTATGGTAATTTGTAACTCTCTTATTAATTTTTATTTCTATTCTTATTATACCTTTGTTAAGTGCTACATTTCAGCCATTCACATGCTTTGAATCTGCATTAGGGTCCAGAATCTGGCAACAACTTATTTATTGCACTCAGATTTAGCGCGGCTCTGCATTTTTAAGTGCAATTTTTAGGTAAGTTACCTCTATCTTGTAATGGATTAAGATATTCCTATCCATTACTTTCAATAGGTTTTTGCTCAGTATTATTTAAATAAAGGGGGAAGGTTGACTGGCCAAAAAAACATGTTCAAACCCACTTTTATATAAATTATTTTATATATTAGCTGTGTCCTAAGTCAGCAATGTTTATAATACTGCAGCATCCATTTTATAATTTTAATTTTGGTTGCTCATGTGTCCTTCATTGTGTTATTTTCCTACTGTCTATGTGTTTTTCGAATGTGATTGTTGGATGTTTATCTCTTGTTTGTAGAGAATAAGACTATATATATATAGTATCAATATGAAGAAGCTTTCCAACAATTAAATATTTAAAAGTTAATTCAAATTCAGACAAAACTTCAGATTATATATTTTGTATTTACTTACTTTTATTGCTTTTGAACATGACAACCGGCTTTTATCAAATCCCTTTTTTTATGCAAACATTTTTCAGTGGAAAAATCGTTTAAGGTATCCGACTACGTTTGGAGCCGTGATTTTGCAAAAGCGTATAAATGGATAATATTTATGATATTTAGCGTCACTTAGATTAGAATACATGTATAAAATTTTTTAAGGACATTATGACAAAAAAAATTATTTAAATACAATATTTTGGCAAAAAATTAACTTAGAATAACCTTTTTTCCAAATGTTCTCCTTTTGTAAAAAATGCTTCTATTGTATTAATATTTTGCCTGTATTCAGCTCAGACCTCTGTACAGAGGCTCAACTAGAATTTTTGAAATATATCACTTAAAAGTGGGTTTATCCATGTTTTACGATAAAAAAGGGGAGAAATTTTAAGAAAAAAATTCCGATAATTATTTTAAATGGTTTTAACTCTGAAAATAATGTGTATTTTTCAAAAATCATAATTGAACCTCTGTACTGAGGTCTGAGCTATATACAGGCAAAATAGTATTGTAATAGAAGCATTTTTCACAAAAGGAGGACATTTTGAAAAAAGATTATTCTAAGTTAATTTTTAGCCGAAATATTGCACTTAAATAATTTTTGTCATAATGTCCTTAAAACAATTTTATACATGCATTCTAATCTAAGTGACACTAAATATCATGAAAATTATCCATTTATGCGCTTTTGCAAAATCACGGTTCCTAACGTAGTCGGATACCTTAACATAAATTTATCAACATAGGAAGGAATCCAAATTTCGAAGGAATGGCTCTCAAAATAAATAGAGCAGCCTCCCACCAGACGTTAATTTTGTAAGAATTTAATCACATATTTCGATTTTATAATGAATTCTTGTTTACTTATGTATTACCATGATACAACGATTGATTGATTAAATTTGGTTTGATTCCTGTATGAGTTTTAGTTTTATCAAATACGAATATTATCATAGAAATCTATTGTTGTTATAGCATATTTCTGAAAATTATTAGTGAAAGTAGGGATTTGAAAAATAATTAGGTTTAATTTATTAGTTGCTAAATCAGAAGTGCGTTGATGGTCTTTTAAAGCTAAAAACAGATCACTATTTTTGAAGTACAATTCTACGTAAACTAGAGTAAGCGATATGTACTTTAAGATATACATATCATGAAAAGTAATGATACATATAGAGATTGTGTGTGGGGATGTGTTTTTTCTTTTACACACAATTTGTATAAATTGTGGTGTATGAAAGTAGCTTAGAAAATTATAAATCTCATTGAAGATCAATTTAATTTGCGACCTGTTAACGGAAATAGAAAGAACTCAATCTTAAGTCAAAAAGAACCCGCCATTAAGACTTGAAATTTTATATATTTTTCTTATGAAATCCATACATTCAAGCAACAGGATGGCTTATGGTGACAAACCTCGTAATTTTAAACCTCTATCAAGTGCAAAGAAGATAATATATTATTAGTATATGAGATTATAATACATACATATTATTCGTATGTGAGAGTTCAATACTGAGTACCAAAAATGTATTTAGTACAGAGTTCTGCCACCCATTCGGTATAGTGTCTAGTGAAGCTGAAAGCGATGCCGTTGGGCCTGAGTTCGAATCCCAGAGAAAGCATGGATATTTGTAAATGTATAGTGCCTTCGCGGTATGGGGGTACTCCAAATAACCGTCGAGCCGCAAGTCCTCTTGTAAGATTGGTGGAAAGGAATGAGATATGGGAGGCCCCTGACCATCCCCAGAGTGTCCTCTCTCTCAAAATTGGGGTGGAACCGAACAAAATCGTACAGTCACGACAGGCGTAAAAATCTGGCCCTTCACCACGATGAATTTTGTGGATCTTGATGTGATGTTACTGTCGATCTGGTATCAAAAGTCACAGCAACAACAGTATTGAATTCTTATACACAGTACAAAAAAATGTATGCCAGCAAAATATTACTTTTTTCCATATCTTTTAGTAAAATAATTCCATTAAAGTTCTCTACTCAGTATTTTGATCCATTAAAAAATAAACTTGATGATATCTATATATCTCTATCTATATATACGTACTTATGATATTGCCTAAGTGAAATGCATGTCCTGTAATGTTCTGTGTCTTATTTTTTATACACTTAAAATAGACCGAAGTATAAAAATAACTATAATTTAGGTAGCAATATATAAATAGCAAATTTATTTCACTTTTTAAGGTAATATACCAAATTTAGTACTATTATAGACCGGCTAAAGTTTAAATATATCAGAGTTCTGTTAAAGCACACAGGTTACGATTTAGCGTTTATTAATAACCGTTCAGAATAGACTGTTTTTAATAAATCAATAATAAATTGATGCTGTACCTAACATCCTTTTTAATAATTAAGAAACCGAGAAAGCTCATGATAAATGGATGGTAAAAATAACTAAGTTAGGAAACGCCCTGGCTGAATCGATATTTTACAAGACCTGGAATTGAATACTATTTCCTAATTAGCGGATAACATCGATTATTATTGATCGTATAGAAAAATTTAACACTATCATCCGAATAAACGCTTTTCTAGCTCACTACAGTGCCCATTAAGAATTGCTTGAAAGTGCTAAATATGAATGAGAAAAATAAAGTTTTGCTTTATAAATGGTTTTTAAATAAAATATAATAGTTTATTTTCAAGTATGAGGGAAGATATTATTGATAGCTTATCACTTGAGTATAAAATAACTATAAGAACATAAACATGTAGTATTTTTCAATTCCTACTGTGATGGATGCTCTCTCACATCCATCAGAGTTCGAGAGTTAGAATGAGGATCAGCCATAATCAAAACAATATAATTTATTAACAAGTCTCAAAAACCCAGGTTAGGAAATGCACCTATAAGTAAGTATTGGAGCAAAAGCGAGGTAGACGAGATAATTAATATTTAATTATCAATTGAATCACTTACTCTTGGAACGTCCTGGCAATTCACGTTCAAAACCAATCTATTTTAAGACAACACTATTATAATTTAAATATCTAATTGACCTAATCGTCAATTATAAACTTTAAAATTAAACAATTAATCACTAGTCACTCTTGAATAGCTTTCTATATATATATATATATATATACTTTACGTTAATCACTAACTTCTCTCTTTATCAAACCTAAAAGTTAATGCTTAAATATAAACCTTGATTTACATTAGTCGCAACTTCTTCGGGAGAAAGTTTTTAATAGAATAATATTTAAAAAGAAACAGTTTTTCCCCAAGAGGATTAGTTGGAGGTTCGGGAATAGACAATTAGAATTAGACTATTAGTTCACACTCTCTCTCTATATATGTAACATTAGCCGGCGGGGATTGTTGATATATTGTTTTAGAAAACATCTTCAGAATTAATGCTCATCTTTTATTCACACACACATAACGTAAATGGATAACCACATTTGTATTTCACAGTTATTCGGTACGAACACGTAAACAGACACAAGCGACTTAGAGAAAACAAGAAGCGACTGTTGCATGGTGAAGACAAAGAGCGAGAGGAACAAAGACTTCTCGCCTTTTATACTAGGCAGTGAAGGTCGTGTGACTTTTTCTAACAAAATCTATGATTAGTCAGAAACTACCACCTGATAATTTCTGACGCTATCTTACCGTTCGATTACAATTAAAATCCCGATTATGTGGGTAGGCCAGTTAAAATAATTAAACGCGGGTCCTGAAATAATGAACAAAATAATTAAAAAGTTACTAAAAATGATATTAGAGAGAATTATTACATATATATATATATATATATATATATATATATATATATATCTTGTTCAAATTTTCAATCGTTAATAAAATACTTTTTATTCATCGACTCAAGTTCAAATACATTTTTTTAAACTTGTAGTGAATGGCACTTGATGTTAAGTCAGTTTTTTCAAATATTAATTCATAAGTGCTATTTTTTTAATTTTAAATTTATTCTGTGTTATTTCTGACGAAGTTACAACTAGCTGCAACAGATGACACCGCCAAAGTAGGAATTGACCACGTAATTTTGAACCCCTGTGAAAAATGAAGAAGAATATTCTCACAATTCTTCTATAAGTTTCCATTCTTTATGAAGACTAAAATCCAGCGCCATTTAATTAGAACTATTTATTATTGTTATTATATACAGGGAGGGGAATTTTCTTGGAAACTAAGGTTTGGAACGAGTATCAGATTTTTAACAGGAATATTCCTTTAAAGTAGGGGTCTTCAACCCGCGGGCCACAAATGGCCCGCTGAAGGCATTTTAGTTGCCTTTCATTTCATTCTGAGTCAATTTCAGGAAAAATTGCCTCGTCTGCTTTTTGACGTAAATAACGCCATTTTTTTCTGTTATTCTTGATATTTAAAACCTTTTATTGATAGCCTTGATATCCATTTGAGACAAAATTGTCTTAAATTGACAAATTTTTCAAAAATTTCATTGCCTTTTAAATAGTTTTAAACATAAATACATAATTTTAAACATAATCTGACTATACATAAGATCTCAGAAGTTTTTAGAAGAAAAGTTGGATTTTTATCTTTAAGGCTGTTTTCGGTTAATGTTAAAGAATAGGACCCGAATTTGGAACATTTTTTCAGATATAAAAGAAATGAAAAATTAAAATGATATTCTGGCTTCACTATACTTTAGAGAGCAGCATTTTTTTTTATCATACTTCCCATTTTTAATCGAGTTGATCCATTTTTTCTGATATAAAATGTGTTTCGCATTTTTTATCCTATACCGTAATGTTAAATGGGCTTTGCCTTCACGTATTAAAACAAAAAAGAAAGTATTCACGGAATATTTTGAAATTTTTAAAAATAGTATATTGTTAACAGAGGTACGAGTTACAATATTGCAAATTTCCACTGAAATTGGGTCATTTTTCTGTCTGAAAATGTGCTTCGTGTTCAGTTTGAGCGCTCGTACTTTTATCGAAGACAGCCTTAACACGCAAAGCATTTTAATTCGACTTCTATTTAACGTTTTTAAATTCGATATATATCCATCTCCTCCCTCAGAATCAGTTGCATTCTTGTAAAACAAATTTCCCTTGCTTATTGAAATGTCTTGACTATATAATTTTTTTTATAATCGCGGGTCCCGCGGGTCACTGTAAATTTATTGATATGGCTTTCGGATCATTTTGGATGTATTGATATGGACCTCGAAAATTAAAGGTTGAAGACCCTTACTTTAAAGTAATGTTTTTTAATCAGGATCCACTCAAGCTTTGAGGGGTCCATGAGAAAAAAAAATTATATTTAGGGAATCCATAGTATGTATTAACAAGCTCATAAGGAAATATTATCAATCAAATAATCTAATAACAACAATTATACTATAAGTCAGTGCTTCTCAAACTTTCACTATTTGCGACCCAATATTCATTCATAATTTTCATCGCACCCCCTTCCATACAATAACAATGCATTGAATTGAATAATACTATACTTTAACGCTAAAGCTACAATACGACTTTAAACTCTTATGTGCCACTGGTGTATATAAACGTCTCACTCAGCCAAAGAATTAATTGCCTCGGACATTTATATATGTCTTTTCGAAGTACGATCTTTTCTGTGCATTGCTGTTCATAAAATTAATCCGGAGGCTTTGAAATGCAATAAAAATATTTTGACAGTGTTTGCGAACGATTTACTTATTTCAGAGGATTTTCTTATTTATTTCTTTTCCCCCCCCCCCCCTTCGAAACGGTGGCATTGGGGACCGAGCGAATTGCGTAACTTTTAATCATCATTTAAGGAATTAATAATAAACAGTATAAATTATTAAGATAAGTGTTAACATTTGTATATAATTTTCTTTATGATAATTCTATCGGGTCACTGGTAAATATTAAAATTGTTCTTAACTTAGTTTTGTAAGTTAATTATAAAATACATCATGCAGTACTAATACATTTATAGGTGTATTATTTCAGTGTAAATGTATTTTATTTTTATTAAGTCAGAAAGCTATAGTTTGTGTAATTTCAGTATATTAATAATTTCTTTAAAATAATATTTTGTTTTCGACTTTTCAGTATGCTCGCGCCCCCCTCGTAGAGTTATCACGCCCCCTTAGGGGGCGCGCCCCACAGTTTGAGAAACGCTGCAATAAGTTATTATCATAGACCATTCCAGAAGTTCATGGTTAGAAGGTACACGTATTTTATGGACCCTTTTTCGGTTAAAGAGGAAAGTCGATTCATACAAAATTTTTGATGGAAAAAAATGTTTTGTTGGCATCAATTAATCTAAAAAAATAAGTAAAAGGTAGTTACTTTATTCTATAGTGAATGTTATTGTTCTACTGAACTATTTTTTTTAAGAACCCCTTTAAGGCTTCTAAAATGAGCAGTGGAACAGCTGAATCATCTGTCAAATAAAATAAAACACATTAATTTCCCATAAATTAAAGTTATCCATTTAATATTCTGGAAGTATTTCATTTAAGAATATTTACACATGTGTATATGGACTTCCACATAGTTAATATATTGAATCAGCGGGTCTACAGAAAATTAGGTTGGGAATCTTTGATATGATCAATTGGAAGAAACACTTAGAAGCTCAATTATGGCCAGTTGAAGTCATTGTATCTTATCGGATAATAATTTTGATAGATTATTTACATAGGTTCACATAGATCTCTTCTCTTACTAATTGTATTTCTTGTCCACATTTCCTTATTTTTATAGCTGGATTTAGCTAGGTGAAAATTTATGTTATAGCGGAAATTAAAAAGAACATTTTGACCATCCATTTATGGGGCAGCACGTTACCTCCATACACCAGCGATTTTATTCAAACATCTTCTCAGTTTTGAAACCTTAATCACACGAGATATTTTGCAATCTACGAAATTCATGAAATGCAAACAAGAGAGATGACATTTTCAATTCTTGTTCGATCCTTTGTAGACGACCCTGGACATTTCATATAAGATAATCTGATCCTAATGCGGTGAAATTGTGGCTTAATTGACTAAAAGCATTTTCCTTCAAATACTGAGTGGCCGCCGTTGCCCAGTGGTCAATGTAAATGTCTCATGGCCGGCGTATCCTGAATTCGAGTCTAGTACCACTGATGACCTGTCATGTAGGGAGGCGATGCACGTTACACATCTGTCGAAGCTCAAACGTCCTCCCGTTGGTGTGGTGGGGAAGTTAGGAGAGGGGATGCCAGATAGGGTGTCATCCTCGTTGCTTGATCATGGTTCAAAATTACGAGGTCCGTCGCCAAAAGCCCTCGAGCAGCTAAATAGTGCAACGTTAATTCTCTCTCTCCCTTCAAATATTGATTGTTCTGAAATGATGATTAAGATATCTGAATGGCTGAAAAAAAATGGCATTCGTAGATCTTGTACTGTCATGATTAAATTTTGGTGAAGCAAATAGTGTCCAACATGTAAGGAATTACTAAAAATGTATTGCAATTCTTGTGATGAATACATATGTGTTGATATATAAGTCCAGATAAAGCTTCCCGTCGAAAATAACTTTTGTAGAACCATTTATTTAAATTAATTTATTAATATTTATTGATTATGTTTTACTTTTTAATATACACCCCGAATGAATAAATGTTACTTTAACAGAATTTTAATACTGTTGCTAAAACATATGCTGCTTTTAATGTCGTGTATAAGCATTTTCCTGTTAAATCAATAACATTATATGACTTTTTCATATGGTTAGTCGGTATATTTTAGTAATGATCGAACAAAAACCAATCTCATTGATATAGTGAGTTTGGAGTACAATATGAATTCAAATTCACCATTTTATAATTTTACAAAGTCTTCAATTCGAAGTGTTTCTTTTTAAGTAATTGCTTTAACAGGGCGTAATCCCTCCGATTATCTACAAAAATCCATCGTCGCATTAAACATTCGCAATATATAGTTTTGAACTTTTTTATATTTTAAATAACCTACAAGAGTCTAAAAGTACTGTTTTAACTTTTATTTTATATTATATTATATTCAGGAATTGTTTGTGATGTGATTCCTTTTACTACGCTTTTGGAAAAAAAAGAGGATATGACTTAAAATGTGACTACATGTTATATAAACTCGAATATTAATACCATTTACAATTTACATGAATATTTTAATGTTTATAGCTAATAACGCGATATTTCCACAGAAAATCTTCCAATATGCTCATTTAAATCGTACAATATACATAATTAAAGACTGAGTTCATATGATATCTATACCTTGTATTCTTCATTACTATGTAATGGCAGTCAAAATGTCCTTTAATGATATACAATTGTACACAATCCTTTTAAGCCTTTGTAACAATTTATTTTACAACACTCAAAACTAATGACGTTAAAATTGTCTAATAATTTTAAAAATTAGCTACAATGTGAGCTACACATACGTCTGTAAAATCAATTATATTTTAAGCATATTGACATTTCCTTTAATAACTGGGCTAATATTTAAGATTGTGGTGAAATAAGGGATGAAAAAGTGTGTAAAGTGTTAGTTTTGAAAGAGTTTTATCAAACACATTTTTTACATTTATACCGAAATAAGACGGCAAACGTTGATATATTCATTATGAAAGTTATTGACTAAATACTAGTAATTAATATGACCGTCATTTAGTTTTTATAGCGAGTTAAAAAATCAGTTTCTAGTAAGCTGTGCACTTACAAATTTAACATCTACTTTAGTTTTGTTGTCAAAACTGCAACGTTTCACGAAAAATATTAAATAATTATAAGAAATGTAATAAATAATAATTTCAAAGATAGGTAGAGTGGAAAATACTTGTAAGTTTAATGAATAGTAAACATTTGTGCTGTGTAATCACGTTATATATGTTTTAAATATTTCAAAAATTCTACAAAAATTGCTTATTTTCTGTTTTAAGTTAATATATTTTTAATGTGTAATATAATTTGATAAATACTTTTACGTGAGATAGAGAAAAATATCTTTCAAAAGACAAAAATAGATAATGTTGAAAATATGATAGCTGAAAAAAAATCTGCTTTTTGTCATCTTTATATCTAGAGCCTTTGTTGTTTTACTAAAAGGCTTATTGAAATTGTACTTTGTCAATTATATTTTACATGCAATTTTAATTTTATTTAATACTTCAAAGAGATACATATATGAATATATTGAAATATAAGAACGAAAAGCAAAAGTAGTATGATACGGCAGTGACTTAAACATCATTAAATGAGAGAGAAAGAAGTATATGATGAAATAGAAAATAAAACATTTCAGAATAAATCTTGGCAGTTTGTACGAACGCATTCTATATTATTTATTACAAAGCAGGACATCCATTTTGAGTTGATTTGATATGTTTATGAACAAAACAGAAACAAGGCGTTCAAAAATTCTATAAAATATTGAGAAACAATTTTTCAAATATTTCTTCTCTCTCTCGTATCTCACAGCCCAATAGGCTTAAATTTTTGGATGTCTAAGGCTGTATTGTATCCCTCTTTTAAGAAATGACAGATTCCGAAGAAATATATTGCGTTGCAAACTTTTGTCCCTGACACGGGAAGACAAATATTTCGAACCAAACTAAATTCATTTCAAAACACGGAGACGAGGAAAGCACAGGATATCCAATTTTAAAGAAATACTTTTCTTCTGCTGGATCAATCATTCTGACCGTTGCATGGGAGATTCAAAGCATTCATTCAAATTTGGGTCTCGTGTTTCCATGCATCATTTTTTGTCACATCTTAACGATGTCTTAGATTTATATCATTTCTTTGCATTTCTATTCTTTTCTTTGACGTTTTCGGTTCTGAAAAAATTATTCCGACTTGAAGCTTCAGAATTTATGACAACTCGAAACGCATACGAACACTTCTTCTAATCCTTAGTGTTATTATAAACCTTTTTTTCAATAACTGATTTCATCTTTAATATGATACCAATACAGAATTCTAGAATGTTTATTTTTAACATAAATGTACACAGTTTTCAATTTAAAACAAGTAATATAAAAAATTTTTTTAAAGTCAATTCCTACTTAGATCAACAAAGAAAATTTTTTATCTTAACTACTTTTTATTAAATAGTTACAATTAATATAAATACGTATATATTTATGACAGAATCACAACAGTGAGTGGTAATTAATTTTTATTAATTATCATTAAAGTATCGCATTGTCATCCCAAACAATCCTGTATATAAATTTCATTTCAACTGAATACTGTAAAACGTGAGAAAAAAACCTTTTCAAGTTTTGACACAAGTCACCAAAAGGGTCGCTAAGTTGTCAAAAATGATGCCAACGTGGTTGTATTTGTAATTCTGTGAATGATTAGTGTTAATCAATTAATTATTATTAATTGTTATTATATTATTGTATTGTCATCCAAAATAATCCTGTATATAAAATTTCAGCTCAATTGATCTCTTTAAAATGTATTTTATGAACGAATGAAAATTCCACCAAGATAAATAAATAAATAAATAAATAGAGATTGTGAGCTAATAGTAGGAATTGAAAAAGGTTTGCTTACAATGTGCTAATTACGGAAAGTGTGCAGATGTTTTTGGCAGCAGATTAAATAAATTCACGAGTTTCGCTACAATATTTCACGTGTTTGTGTCCTGATTCGATTAAAAGTTCATTTTATGAACATTTAACCCTCTATCTACCGACGGTACTTATAAGTACCACTCACTTTAAAATTACATAGAATAACCATTTTCACGAATACTCTGACGATACTTAACTAGAATATTCTTTCAAATCCACTCTTCGAAGATATACGGGAGCATGTGTTCTATGATGAGTATTTCAGCGGGGAAGGTGAATAGTTTTATAGCAGAAATTGCGTTTTCAGCTGGCGGCGTGTTCAGCGGCTTGCGAAGAATACCATTTTTGTTCCGAAAAAATAGTTAATGTCAAAAGGTAAGTGTCTTATTTTTTTGTATATTAATGAAGACCTTAGAAAATGATTTAACTATTTATTTTAAGTAAACAGTGTATATAATTAATTTTACAGTGGAATATCTTTAATTAATTAATTAGCTCTAACGGATTAAATTTCCCAAAGCTGTGTATTCTGTTTATGTATATCCCTTAATTTTCAATGCAGTGATTAAAAAAAAATATTGCATGAAAAAAACTGCAGTAAATCATAATGCGGTAAATAAAGGGTCAAGGGAAATTTTTGCGTATTTAAAGAAATTCGCGGCCACAAGGTCTTTGTACGAAGTCGCACATAGTTCAGAGGAATAAGATGTTTTTATTGACAGTGAAAACCCCTAATGTGTGTGTGAGTTTTATGTTTCCAAAATTATAAGTTAAAACAAAAAAGGCATTTTTTTTTATAATATCAAAATTTAGAAAGTTCATAAATCCCGTTATTCACTGATTAAAAAAATAAAAGGTCAATTTCCGTTTAAAATTAACAAAATTTATTCTCATAACTAAGCTAAGAGGCTAAAATTGTTCTTAAAGTTACGCGTTTCGAGCCCTTTTATTTTTAAATACTTAATATAAATTAATGTTCAGGGACATATGTTCAGAATTTGATATAAAGTATACGAGTCATATTCGTGAAAAATTCGAAAAAGTATGTCTAATTTTTTGAAAACTTGTTTAAAGATTAAACTAGCCATATATTAAGCTACAATTTACTTATTTGTATTTTCCTCACTGTGTATAAATTTGAACGCTTTTCATCACAGGAAGCAGTTCTAAATTCCTATCTGAATGACTTTCGGCTTGCAACAGAGTGGGCTCAGGTTCAAATCCCGAATAAGGTATGGATGTATATTTGGGAAAAGAAGTCGGACTTTCGTCTGGAATGGATTTCCATCTCAAATGGAAAGCAGCGCACCCCCTTTTGTTCTATGCTGGGATCATAGATGTTTGTAATTGCTGGGATGTTTGTAATAATACAATCTATATCAGCGCTGTTCAAACTGTGGGGCCCGCTCCCCTAGGAGGCGTTATGACCCTAAGAGGGGGCGCGAGGCTATTGAAAAGTCGGAAACAAAAGAATATTTTTAAAAAAATTATTAATTTATTGAAAGTAAACAAACAAAATACATTCTGACATGATAAAAAATTAAAAAAAAAAAAACGTTTACACTGATATAATATACATATAAATGTATCAGTACTGCACACTGTATTTTATCATTAAATTAGCAATACTAGGTTAAGAACAAATTTAATAATTACCAGTGACCCAACGCGGGCTTGTCATACATAAAATTATTTTCAAAAATTAACACTTATATTGATAATTTGTACGGTTTATAATTAATTCCTTCATTGCCGATTAAAAGTTACGTGATCCGTTTCCCAAATGCTACCGTTTTGCACGTATGCGTGCATATGTGGTGTATTGGGGGAACGGGGGACGAGAAAAGGAATAGATAAACAAATCCTCTGAAATAAGTAAATCCTTCGCAAACACTTTCAAGATTATTTTATTGCATTCGAAAATCTTCGGAATAATTTTATTAATAGGAGTGATCAGAAAAGATCGTATTTTGAAAAGACGTATATATATGTCCGGGTAATTTACGCACTGGCTGAGCGAGACGTTTATATACGCAAGTGACACTTAAGAGGTTAAAGTCGTATGGTAGCTTTAGCATTAAAGTATATTTTCGAATTCAAAACATTGTTATTGAATGGAGGGAATGGTTGAATATTGGGTCGCAAATATTGAAAGTTTGAGAACTACTAATCTATATTCTGCATATTGTATATTTCTGTTCATCTGTCTTTCATATGTATCCCAGGATGAAACACATAACAACAGCAGCAACCTGAAAATTCCTCAGCACAACTTAATTTAATCTTTATATAGATTAAATTTATCCCAAAATAATAACTACTGAAGTACTTAAAAACTATTCTTAATTACGGATAAATTCCGCTTCTAATAATAATTCCGTCATCATCTTCGTTCATTGGGGATACATTATCACAGATCGTTTTTCCTCGTGTCATTAGTACGGAATTGATTGTCCCAAGAGTAAAATTATTTTTATTTTTAGTAATTTATTGTGTCTTGAAAACTCCACCCAGCTCTATAAAGGGTGACATTGTTTAACGGCAAAACTTTAATTTATTAGTGTTGACAACCACGCCCGAGTGGATATCAATTGCTTAAGTATAATGATCGAAAAATCAATAGATAATCTTTTTTTTTTTTTTTTTAAAACATGGTACTTTCCTTGATATGAATGAGCTAAATTTAGTAACAGCCCTGATAAAATCTTTTACATTTTCCTTCGCTCTTTTTTTTTTGATATTTTAACAAGTAAATTTTTATAAAGGATTTTTGAAAACTTTTAGAATAATCGATGAGTTTGGTTAATTTTAGAAAAGTCATATTCAAGTCATTTTTAAGGTATCTGACTACATTCTCGGAAACTTGAGTTTTCAAAAACGTATAAATGAATAGTTTTTTTTTGTTGAGATATTTAGTGTCACTTGAATTAGATTGTACATATAAAGTTGTCTTAAGGATATTATTACAATAAAAAAGTCTAAACTAATTTTTTTGGTAATAAAGAAGAAATGACACATATATTTAAACCATTCTTTTTTTTATGTGGAAAATGCTTCAATAATAATACTATTTTGCCAGTCTGTGACTTCTATGCGGAGCCTGAACTAGGAATTTTGAAATATATAATTCAGATTTGGATTACTAATTCATATTTTACTATGCCAGAGTACAGAAATTTTTATAAAAAAACACCGGCTATTATTTCAATTAATCGTTTCTCTGAAAATAACGTGAATTTTCAAAAATCCTAGCTCAAGCTCTGTAGTGAAATCTCAGTTGTATGTAAGAAAATATTATTAATATACAAGCCTTTTCCATAAAAGGAGAATGTTTTGAAGCTAAGTTATTTTTATTTCATTTTTTTTTTTGCCGAAAAATTACATTTAAACAATTTTTTTAGGGTTATAATATTCTTAAAACAATTTTATATGTATATTCTAATTCAGATGAGACTAAATAATTTTTTTTATTTCTAGTGAGGCTGCGGATTGGTGTTTTACTATTGCAGACCTAGTACACATTCCCCGGGGGTTGGTATCTCTTTTTAGGGTGGCACCATATAGGTAGATACCAAACGCCGCAGGTAATTTTGACACCCAGTTTCCTCCCCAGAGAGAGGTACCTCAGCTCTGGCGATACGAAATCATACTTTGGAGTTTAATTTTATCGAGAGCACCCGAACGAAATAGGCACTCAAGGGGATCTTTTACATGCTGCATAATCATACGACATAGTCGCTGTCGATTTTCTGCATCATGAAAATCCACTGACTTGGGTCGGGATCGAACCCGGAACCTTAGGTGTACAAGGACAGCAATAAACCAGCTACGCCACCCAGCCGGCTATTACACTAAATATTGATTGATTGATTTGTGCAAAATCACGGTTCTAAATGTAGTCAGTAACCAAACAATATTTATTAAAAATTCTGATTTGTATCTCTAATGTACTTTATTTTTATATTCTATTTATCTTACACAATTTATATAAAATAAAATCTCAGTCTGTACAATATAAAAAAAGAGGGGGAGGTTATAAACCCAAAATATGTGTATGAAATATTTGTGGATACTTAAATCAAAAGTAAATATTTAAATATTGAAACATTTGTCCTTATTACTTTTTATCTTCTCTTTTAAGTAAACCGTATAGTTCTTGCTTCTGTTCTCATATAGCTATCTTTTGAAATAAAGTCAATTCTAAGCTCTATTCATAGTTATTGTTCACTTAAAATATCATGAAAACGTACACCACATTGCTTTCTATTTATAATTTTGCATTGCGAAAGGTAGAGAAAGAGGGTGGGAGAGAAAGTGAGAGTTATATAACACTGAGTGGAGTGTAAATATAATCGAAAATAGAATCATATTCAGATTTATTTATCAGAATGAAAAAAATTTAAAACTCAACAATGAAAAATTGCCTTTATAATTCTACGAGGCAGCATAATATTAGTCAAGATTCTTTAAGTCACCATTTCATGTTGGCCGGATAGGACAATATTATTCTTACAATATTTATTTAACTATATGTATAACCCCTTTGATAAAACCCATCGCAAATATTTCCTTGTCGAACATACAGTTCCCCTTTTTCTTTCCAATTCTGTTTTCTGTTTACTTTAGAGAAACACAAAAAAAGGCGCACGCATATTTCTAAAAGAAATTAAGCTGCAAAAGCTTCATTTATTTCTTTACGCCCCTACGACCATTTATTTTCGCACCTTTTGTTATTCTACTTTATATTCTGCGATAACGCGGTAAGAAAAAAAAAAGATTCTTGCGCTCGCCGGAGACGGTATTTCTATTTAAATTGCTCTAGATTTTATCTTAAACAAATCGATTACAGTACAATATGATATGCGCTCCAATATCGATTGTCTATAGGTGTCACGACTTTCAAATTTTGCAATACGGCGACGAATGAACGGTAAAGTTTGATTTGAACGGATTCCCTGTAGGATCTGAAACCCACTTTGAAAGCAGATTCGATATTTATATTAGTTTGAATATAGAAATAGAATTTGTATTCTTATTTATTTCTTTTTGAAGATAAAAGTTCTGTTTTTAGTCAGGGGTATGGAGGAATTTACACTATCGAGAAAATATAAAAATAAAAACAAACTTAAGCAAATCTAAAGATTAAGTCATGAAAAAGGAAAATGAAATATATATTTTTTTGAAAAAGCTTTTTTTTTTTAAAAAAAAAAAAAAAACTCTCTCTCTCTCTCTATGTATATTCCACTTTCTTTTTCAATTCCATTTCAAGTTGCGGGTTCAACCTCACCCCAAGTCGGTGGATTTTCATGATGCAAAAAATTGACAGCGGCCATGTCGCTTGATTATGCGGCATGCAAAAGGTCCCTTGCGTGCCTGTTTGGCTTGGGAACTCTCGGCAAAACTAAAGCCTTAAGTACGGTTTTGCATCGACAGAGCTCAGGTGCCTCCCTCTGAGGAGGAAACTGGATGTCAAAATTACCTGCGGTAATTGGTATCTGCCTATATGATCCCATAGTATAAAAGAAATACCAGCTCCCGGGGAATGTACTAGGCCTGCAATGGTAAAACACCAATTCGCAGCCACATTAGAAATAAAAAAACCCCTTTTTAGTGATTGTGATGAGCACATATTCATTTTAAAATATAAAATGGGTAATGATGGAAATATTTCAGCAACTGTTTTATTGCTTTATATAATGACTGTTCAAAGTAAAACATTGAATTGGTAATATGCATCACATTACATAAATAATTTCTTTTAAAGTTAGGAATTATTAAATAGGCATAATGTATTGATTAAATGAAATACAAAGGCTATTTATTAGTCGAGAATCTTGTAATTTTGAACGCAGTTAAGAGACGAGAATGACTCCTGAGCTAACATCCCATTCCACAAACTTTCACGACCCCCGAACGTTCGAATTTTGAGATTCAGTAGATTTAAATTACACCAAATCTCTTAAATGGTAGGACTTAAACTGAATTAGGACTCTAATCCAAAGTAATAATATTGTAAGCAGATTACATTGTACATGGAATTGTTTAAATTACAAATTAAGGAATGTATTAATTGGATGTAGACCACAGAAGAGTTTAATTTTGGAGCAGGATTTTTTTTATCGAAAATATATACTGCTGCTTTCTATGTCTTCAAAAACAAACTACAGCACATTCCCCAAACAGAGTAATTAATCGACAAGTTATAGATAATATTCAATTTTAAGGAAATGCTTTTACAAGTACTTATGTGGCAATACTGAGAAGGATATCCTCTAAAGGGACACAAGCATAGACAGCATTTATTGCTAAAATATATTTTAACAGCTATCTTTGATTAGCAACGAAATTAATTTAAACTGGACTACCTTTCAGTTATTTTCATGGTCATTTTAATTATTTTCTTTGATTACAGGAATTTTTTTCATTTTTTATATTTGAAATCCATTTTGTGAAACATATATTAATTTTACCTGAAAACTGAATCGTGTTAAAATAATGTACTTATTTTGAGAAAAGTTATAGAGGATTATTTGATGCTCTTGATAAAGTACTTAAAGGTTAGTTGAGAGATATTCGATTTATATTTCCGAGTAGTTCTGTTTTCATAAATATATGGAGAGAGATAGTGAACACTATATTACAGCCTCTTAGAATATACTGTTGTACATAAGAAAGTTAAAATAACTCATTTCGTAATTAGGTGATTTTCATTTTAAAAAGCTATCAAATTCTGACTCAAAACATCAATTAAATGTCAAGTTCGCTTAAATACAGGGTGTCTGGGCTTAAAGTACCCAAAAGTTATGGCTTATTATTACGGAACTAACAATCAGAATGTAATAAACTGTTCTTATATGGATTGCAAACTCCTCCGAGAGTTTTTGGGTCTAGTTTGATCGGCCGCACGTGCGCGTATTATTCAGTAATCACAGACAATAAACTTGTTACACTGACTTCATTAGTAAAGATGTGGACGCCACAGCAAAGGGAGTAGTGGGTTACTTTGGTTAGCGGAACATGCTTCAACATTTCATAAGTCTCTGTAGCACTTTTTCACAAGCGAACACAAAATTCGATATTATTCTCTACTCAACAAACGCAATTTCTTTCAATCGCCAGCTACTAAATGCCCCCAACTACAAAACACAACACACTGGCCAACCACCGACCACGTGATTCGGGACAAACCTTTTTAGGAAAAAGAAATGTGACGGGCTCACGCGTCTTTTATGTAACATAACCTCTGGGTTCTTTGACGGCCAAGATTAATGGCAAATCTTTTCCAACCCAAATCCAAGAAGCGAAACCCAAATATGAAATGCAAATAAGATAGCTTTTAAAAGAACAGAAGTTTCAGTAAGCAGTATGGCAATTTAGGGAAAGTTATGTTTGGAAGAGATACGAGTGTGAATTGACGGCCTATCGTAAAGTTACCAGGATATCGAGCCATTGTTACAAGGTGCATACCATTGCACGCGCGCCCAGGTGTTTCTGTAATAAAATGATCGAATCTTAATTTGGATTAAGGTAGGACTGATTATTTGATATTAGGACTTGTAATATTATCAGAATTGAAAGTAGGTGGATATATAAATTTATATAAATTTACTTACAAGTACTTATATAAATTTATCTAAATTGTTAAAGGCTTGTTATATTCTTAATAAGGCTATATTAAGAATTTTAAAATGTCTATTCATTTTGAAAATCCCACACCTCTAATTCACGCTAACAATAAAAAATATGGTCACCATAGAGCGACCATATTACAGGAAGAATGCAGAACACACAGAAATGTTATGCAAAAATTTTTCACTTTATAGGCTCAGTGTGGGAACTTTTGAATCCTACCTCGCATATATATCTATTACTATAAGAAACTTCTTATCTTAACAATTTACTTCTGTTAATCACCGATATAAATATTTCACTTCATCTTTAATTATGATTTGATTTTGTGACAATTTATCGAAGCATTTTTAAATTATAAATCTAAATATTAAAAGAAATCTGCAACACACATACTTGAAAAGACAAAATGGTTGTTTTAGTTGTCAACAACTCATCTTTCCTCTCCAGTTGAGTATAAAGTACTTCACTACATTGTTCAGCTTAAAGTTTTTTCCTAATTTAGTTGAAAACTTATTTGTATATGTGTATACATACATTATTACATTTAATGTTTATCTTAGGATATGCACACTTTCTTATGAAATACAGAATAATTCATACATTTTTAGTGCTTATTTTGTAGATTTGCTTGTGCGGGGAAGCATTTGAAACAACCTAGTTTTATGCGTTTCATTTGTTTGATCAAAATTCCACTTGAAGGTACTCCTCTTACAATGCAAACAAAATCAGTTATTTATCAATTAAATCAACGAATGTTAATTTTAAATACCCAAAGCACTTCACTTCGTATTTATAAAACAAGAAGAACTCTCCGAAGTGCCCTCAAGCTCCATTTCTCTGCATTAATGCATGCGAAAACTTTACGTGCATTTCTAACGACTTTTCCGATTTCTCTCGAATTCTGGAATAATTAAAGAGTACCCTTCCCCCCACTCTTCAAAACAAGACACAAATATTTCAAATGCTGAAAGTAATCCGGGCCTTTCACGCATTACTTACTTTATTTGCAACGGTCTTGCCAGTTGTAAAATGGGCTTATTATATTTCCGCTTAACCTGTTCAGACTGAAAACTTTTATTAAGATTTCTTGACAGTTTGAAAGCTCTTCGAGAAGTAGAGAGTGTTCTCGAAGAAAGCAAAAGAAATCGCTTGCCCAGATTTGGTTATTCAGATAATTTGGAAATGAAGATCAAAAGCAATCGAGAGGAATGCATTTCTCCGTGTTCGAAATGTACGCAAAATACTTAATTCCAGTTTGAAATCAAGTCAAATGATTAATTCAAGATCACAACTCTGCAACTGCAATTTTAATTAGAGTGCCACTTTTCAAGTAGTAAATCCTTCTATTTTTGAATAGTGTTAATGCATTACTTATAACGATGTGTGTACTGAGTATTTCAAAAATGATTCTCTGACTCTGAAATAGCATACCATCTAAACCAGAGATGGGCCTTAACTCAGGCGCGATCGACCAGTAGACCACCAAGACTTTTCAGAATGACCGCCTTCACTAAGACCCAAGATGCTTAAACTAAAAGAAATATATTTATGGAGCACGACACTAGCTAGATTGGAAAATCAGCTTTTCACAATCGATGCCACTGTGATGCAAATGATTCGATAAGCAAATGATTCGATAAATAACTAACCCATGTGCCTTTGTTGGATGATGATGATGAGTTTGGTGTTTTATGGCGCAAGAGCCAGTTTTGGCTATACTGCGCCAAACATTCATAGGTCTGTGGTCTGGACGGGAAAAGAAGAAAAGGAGAAATTGGATGACAAGATGGAGGGTCGAAAATAGAGAAGGATCACTGGGGTACCCCGGGGTCATGACACCCGTGTTTACCAAAGATAGTAAACCCCTTGGAAAAAGGAAAAGATCACTAGGGTACCTCGGGATTGTGACACCCGTACCCACATAAGGAAGCTGAGCCCCCTGAGGGGGTGCCTTTGTTGGAAGCGAAGGATGACGCTTAATAAGTTCACTACTGCTGTAGGGGAAAAAAGTTACCACTGCGATAGAGCTGCCATGGAAGTGTATTTCCCCCCCACTTCCACTGAAGGGGAGAACAAATGTTGATTATCAGCTCTTCCCGCGATATCACGGGATTGGGTTGTCAAGTTGATGTCCCTTTAGACGATGGTGCGGGAAGCGGTAGAGATAAAATCTAAGTATATTCATGGGTTTCAGATTCATTAATTCACGTACTCGTATGTTCTCTGCTCTCTTCATTGTATACGTCCACACTGCATGGTCTACCATTCCTTTATAGTTGCTCAAGCACTGACAATTTTGTGTTACTTGTTGTTTGTGTAGTAAAATAGTAAGCTGTTATATTTTAAAAGAGGGGTACCATGTCGAAAACAAATAGTAAGGAAAGGGTACATACAATATTAATACAGAATCATTCCACCTACGCCACTGGGTAGACCGCAACACCTTAAAAACTTTTGAAGTAGTCCGTACCCTAAAAAAGTCTGCCCATCCCCGTTCTAAACGTTACTAAATAAGGAGAAAAATTTAGTAGGTAATAGTGTAATGGTCGCCCCGCGACGTCTATCAGTGTGGGAGACTTGGAAGGAGGATTAGCCATATTCAAAATAACTTCTATTTGTTTACTATTATGAACAACAACATAAATTCTATTAACCAAGTTAAGAGATGTACCAACTACTAAATATGGAAGGCAATAGTGAGGTAAACGAGATACGAGAAGTCTTAATTAATCGGATCACTTAAGTTCAGGCAATACACCTTCCAATTCCAAGCGACTTAATCCAATTTCATCTATAGTTGACCCAATCGTAAACTTTAATGTTATACAAATAAGCAACGAAGTACTCACGCCTCACTTCACATTTAATAAATCATTGCTATCCGTTAGCAGTCTAACCTCTTTCTCTCTTCTAACTTGAAAGTTTAATCTTTATATACTTACATACTCACATCTTCTTCTTCGGGGAAAGGTTTTCATAGAATAATTTGTAAAGACCTAAATTTCTCAAGAGGCTTATTAATTGAAAGAACGCGGATAGACCCGTCACAATAGTAGTATGAAATGCAATTATTAAAATTAAAAGCATTTTTCAGCAAATCAATCTCAGCTTAGAAGGAACGTACAGTCAAAGTTAAATATTTTTAATCGTTATAAAACTATCCCTCATTACAAAGTGTTCAAAGAATTGGGACCGTCTATCAGAAGGGTATGTGTAACCATTTTAATAAGTATAAGTGAAGTGAAATTTTATCATTTTTACTATTTCAGTTCGTAATTAGATTTACAAATCAGTTATTTATTGCTGAGTTTAATATTTTGTTTTACGCTTCATATCTATTGGATACAACGCTGTTAATTCTCTTATGTATCAATCTTTACTTTGAATGACATCTCTTCATAAATTAAGACGCTTTTATAAGCAATCTCTAACTATGATTTTTGAATATCATTAATACTAATGTATATAATTTATCACGCATATTTTTAAAAATAAAACTACACAAAATATACAATAAATTAACTGCAATAGTAAAATATATACACTAATTCAAAAACTTTAATCCTTTTATGAAAATTCAGAAATATTTCCTTTATATAATGTATGAAGTAATATAATATTAGTTTTTATCGATTGAAATGTGCAATTTTTGGAATTCTTATCCATTTGGCTTTATTTTTACACTTTTAAATATATAAAATAAATGTATGTAATTAAGAAAATAAAAGTTCTTGTAAATAATAATAAAACTGAACTCAACTCATTCTATATAAGGATTATATTTGCTAGTTTTAAATATAAAACAAATTTTAAAAAGCAATCGGATAATTTTCCTCCTATGCTATTCTCTCAGACAATTTTTACTTCATCTATCTTTAATTTTATTTCACTTTTTATCTCTATACATACTAGCAATGATTTCTAAATTATTGTAATGCTTAACTTCTACAAAAAAAGAGCATTTATAAACAATTTGCTTAAAAAGAACTTTGTGATTTTGTTGTTTTGGAATTTATTTACGTTTCCTTAATTCCATATGCTATAAAAAAGATTTTTACAATGTGTTTGTTTGTAAAAATACTATGACTGTAATATATGGTAATCGGATTATTCTGTACTTTACTATTTTTATATGATAATCGGATTTATTCATCTTTTCAAAGGAAAACAAATGACTGGAATCAATACTATAAAAAATTACAAATTGCTTTGTGATGATTTAAAATCATCACAATTATAGTTATGTTCGAAATATACAAGACTTTTGATTTTTTAGAACAGTATTTCTGTCATTTTTGTTGAAACAGATGTATCACATTAATTTTACTTATTTTTAAGTAGTATAAATGAAGAGAATTTAAATAATTCGAGAAAAAATTATATAGCATTACGTAAATACATTTTTGCTCGCATTTATACTAACAAGTTCCCTATTATTGCTACTCTTTTTATTTTTTTATAAAATAAAAATATGAACGAAAATTCAAAATCTTCGTTTAAAAAAACATAATTTGTTTTATAATATGCGGACGATAATTTTTTATTGCAAATTTCTTTCTAATTTAGAATCCAAACGATTTTCTATTAATGCAAGTGCAAGAAAATAAAGTCTAAAAAATAACATTACAACAAGAGATTTTTTTCCCCTGATATCATATTGCCTTTTGGATTTAAAAGCATCATAAATTTTAACATACTTCCTACTTTTTTACTTGAAGCAATCTAATTTTTTCGATACAATTTTTTTCGAATATAAATTTATATATACTTTACGAAGCAATTAAATATATTTTTAAACCTGAATTGTGTGAAATGTGGGTGCATTTGTTTATAAATTTTAATCGTCTATTATGAAACGAAACACTTATAGAAATACACAGATATATAAGTAAATATTGAATTTTAATTTAAAAATGCAACTTCAGTTTATATCATATGCAAAAACCGTAGTAAAGAGCAACTTTTAGGGTTTTAAAAAAAAATTGTAACTTTTTCCCATTGGATATCATATCTTAAGGAACTGTATATATCTCAACTTATCTTTTTTTGCATACAACTTATTTTCGAATTTAAATTTATAAATTTATGAAGCTATTAAGTGTACTTTTTATAACCTGAATTTAAATACGGTTTATAAATCGTAAATTCATTTTTTTTATAAATTCTAATTACTTATTATGAAACGAAACACTTATATATCAAAGAACTACAGACAGATGTATAAATAAATATCGTTGAATTTTAATCTAAAAATGTAACTTCAGTTTATATCATTTGCAAAAATCGTTGTAAAGAACAACTTTTAGGGTTTTTAAAAAGAATTGTAACTTTTCTCCAATGATTATCATGTATTAAGAAACTGTATATATCTTAGCAATTCTGCATTCAGAAATTTTTTTAAAATAAAATAAGTATTAATAAAATTGCTTACATACTACATTGCTTCAGTAATGTGTCTTTTATCCAGAGAAGATATCCATTACATCAATAACACACGTTGATTGGTTCGAAAGTTTCTAAGAGGTATCAATTATAATATTTGACAAAGCAAATCAGAGAGCACGCTGAATATTTCGCGATTGAAAGCCACAACGTCATCTTTATAAGAGACATATTAACTTTCTTTTTAATGACTTTGGGAGGCGAGCGACGTGAGCTTGCTGAGTTGGAGGTTTGTATCCAGTGAATGACTGATAAATTGTCAAACCGACTGAAACGAAATTGTTCGTCGGGTCCTTAGATCCCATCTGGCGTGACAAATATAGACCTGTAAAGATCGAGGTTTTTGTTCGACTTTTCCTTATCTAAACAAGGAATCGCATATTTGCTAATGATCCAACACTGAAACAGCATTGTTTGCCTTAGTTCGACTACTGGAAGAAATCTTTAACATCATGAAGTTACAAAGGGTCTTACAATGCTTCATGGAATGAGGAACTATAAACAAACGAAAGACGATGATTTATGAGGTTGATTTCATATAAATTAAATTATTTTTTTTATTAAAGAATACGGTACAATCAAACAGTTCTTATACATGGAAATATAAACAATTTTATTATAGTACCCATTTATATAGGTAATTACTAATATTTACTCCATTTTAGTCATTACCCGCCCGCTTCATTGGAGTTTTCATTATACTACATTCCTATATATTGTATTTAAAATATTTTTTTATCTTGGTAATTCTATCTTTAAGCTCCTGGTGTCTCAAGCTTTCAATATTTACGACACAATATTCAATCATAATTTTCATCGCGCCCCCCTCCATACAATAAGAATGTATTAAATTCAATAATACTATACTTTGACGTTAAACCTACACTACGACTTTAATCTCTTAAGTGTCCCTGGCGTATATAAACGTCCATCTCAGCCAGTGCGTTAATTGGCCCAGACGTATATATACGTCTTTCCAATTCTGTGTACTGCTATCCATAAAATTATTCCGAAGGATTTGGAATGCAGTAACTGGACCTTGACAGTGTTTGTAAAAGATTTATTTATTTCAGAGGATTTGATCATTTAATCCTTTTCTACCCCTCCCTCCCTGGATACACCCCATACGCTTGCCTGCTTGTTAAACGGTGGCATTGAGAAACGAATCGCGTAATTTTTAATCGACAGTTAAGAGATTAATTATAAACTGTACAAAATATCAAAATAAGTGTTAATGTTGGCATATAATTTTATATATGACAAGCTCGTTGGGTCACTGGTAATTATTAAACTTGTTTTTAACTTTGCATAGTTAAATTAATTATAGAATACATTGGGCAGTACTGATTTATTTATAAGTGCATTATACCAATGTAAATGTGTATTTTATTTTTTATTATGTCAGAATATATTTGTTTGTGTTTACTTACAGTAAATTAATAATTTTTTAAATAATCTTTTGATGTGGACTTTTCAATATGCTCATGCCCCCCTAAGCGGGCACGACCCACAGTTTGAGAAACACTATTCTATTGTATTGAAAAATATTCCTAAAGATTTCGTATCTTGATTTAAAAAAGAACAGGACTTGAATTTCTAAAATGGAAGAATATTTATCTTCTTCGTTTTCGTGATCCTCCCCCCACCTTCTTTTACGGATATTTAATCAACAAAAGAGAGAAGCATGTTTAACAAATTTCATCTGTGGGCCTAATAGTTCACACAAAATTAAGAATTTTAGTCTATAACACTCCTGCAACTCCATTCCGGGGTCTATTTCTGCAAAACTCGTTCTTAGCGGATCTCTACACGACAGAAAGAGCATGTTTACAAGATTTCATGTTTGTAAGTTTAATAGGATAAAAGTCTATTTTATTTTTTTTACATATAACGCTCCTGTCACCTCTGTCAAACCTTCCTTGTGAGTCAATTTTCGCAAAGCTCATTCTTAGCGGATCTCTACACAAGGAAAGAAACACGTTTATCAAATTTCAAGTCATTAAATGGCATAGTTCAAAAATAAGAATTTTTTTTGTCTATACTCTCCCCCACGACTCCCTATAGAAGTTTATTTTTGCAAAATGGAGTCTCTACTCAGCAAAAGAAACATATCTTAAAATACTAAATATGTGTACTTAATATTTGTAGGTCTAAAAATTTTGGAGATGTCGTAATGAATGAACGAGTGAATGAGAGTGAGTTGTTTTCCTCCTTTGTATATATAGATATTTCACAACAAAACAAAACCCATACACATTGCATGATATATTTATTTTTTCCTTTCTTTCATCTGCGTAGAATATTAAGAGAAGTTTTCTAGCATTTAATTTGCTCTTTGATCAGACGTATGTGAAGTGAATGTCTTATTGAAAATATGAAGTTTGAAATTCACACATAAATTAAAATACTGCTGGTTTAATTAATTAGCGACTGCGAACAAGAGGATTATTTGGGATCGATGGAATAAACGGAAATAAAATAGTTAGTTAAAATGATTTTAATTCTGATTGCTGACACATATCATTGAAATTTTAATCAACATATAATTATATCTGAAAATAATTTATTAATTATTCATGGTTTTAAATAAGAATTATTATTATAAATGATGAAACTTTTGTTCGTAAAATTTAAAAGGGTAATAAGTCTCAAAGTTTTTTTTAAAATTTATTAATTATGCTCTTATTAGCACATTTAAATAGTTTGAATTTAAATTAATAGTGAAAGATTTGCAGTGTTCGATAACACAAGTAATATTAAATTTTTTTAAGTCAATTCTTACTTTGAATATATGAATATAAAGTATTTTATTATGAAAATTTGAACAATATATATATATATATATATATATCGTTCAAATTTAATATATGTATATATATATATATATATATATATAAATAATACGTATATTAAAATATATATACAATATCAATATAATAATATCAATAACAATATATATATATATAAATAAATATATATATATAGGGAGAGACTAAACTAATAGTATGAATTGAAAAAAGAGCATGATTTGTCTACATTGTTGTGACAATGCACACCTGGTTTGGCTGAAAAACCAGTTTTTGACGCCAACTTTTGTCATTGTTTTAATAGTTACATTGTTACAACAATGGAGACGAATCTAAGTTTGTGTCGAAAACCGGTAATTAGTTTGATTAATTTAATTTAATTAATGAATTAATATTTGAAAAAAAACTGTATTAATATTAAATGTCATCCACTACAAGTTTAAAATGCATTCGAACTTGATTGAGGATGAATAGAAATTTTTTTATTAATGATTGCAAATTTGAACAAGATATATATATATATATATAGAGAGAGAGAGAGAGCTAATAGTAGGTATTGAGAAAAAATGACGTTAAGGATTACAAAAATATTGAGAACTTTCTTGTTGTATCAATATGTAGGCAAGTTTTGCAAACTTATTATAATCTTCAATGCAATTTATAACTTATTAATAAGCTCAAATGACTGTTCAGACTTAAATTTAGCTGTACTCAAAGTTGTTTGTACATAAGCTGTACTGTAGTGCGATGTACTTCTATTTTAAATGTACTATTGGGAGATAATTTCCACTAACATTGCTTTGATGAGAAGGGAGCCACACACATCTCACGTCTCGTCCTCGACACTGGCCCGTGATTCAAAATCACAAAATCTGACACCAATAGCCCTCATGTTGTTTCAGAGTGCAAAGTAACATTGAAATAAAATCTATCAAATCCTCAAACATCATAATGGGGTCGATTTATCACCAGAAGGAGCTGTGATCGTTCCTATTGTAACGTGATTATCAAGTAAACAATAACAGCTAATCGTTTCTGATCTGTTTCTTTATGTCTGCAAAATTAAAATTCTTTGAATTCGAAATGTTCAGAAAACATTTCAGACTTTTTTTTTTAAAACTTTAAATATCGTCGCCGTATTTGATAAAAACAAAAAATATTGAAAATGAAATAACGGTACTTACATGTTGTCGCAACCTATAGGTGACATTATATGAAGCGAAGTACATGATTGACATTTCAGCGCATACGACGCATATGAAATCGGAGTCGCCAACCTGGCGAGTTATCTTGAACGTTGGAGATTGTTGTGATAGTACCTAAGTACCGAAATAACTAAAAAGTACTCACATTTAAGTCGAAATGTCTTTTGGAACATCTTATAATTTCTGTGACACTGAAGATTTATTCCTTCTCTGTAAAATTCTTTGTGTAGATGGTGGCTCAGAAAAACAGAATTTTGTAGAAATTGGATTTGGTTTTAACCCTTTATCTACCGATGGTACTTATAAGTACCACTCACTTCAAAATTACATAGAATAACCATTTTTACGAATACTCTGACAATACTTAGCAGGAATATTCTTTTAAATCCACTCTTCCAAGATATGTCACAGCACAGGTTCTATGATGAGTATTGTCAGAAAGGCGAACAGTTTTATAGCATAAATTGTGTTTTCACCTAACAGCGTGTTCAGCGGTTTGCGAAGATTGCCATTTTTATTCCGAAAAAGTAGTCAATGTCAAAAGGTGTCTTATATTTTTTTTATATGTTAAGGAAGAACTTAGAAAACGATTTGACTATTTATTTTAATGAAACAGTGTATATAATTAATTTTACAGTAGAATAACTTTGTGGTGCTTATAAGTACCGACAGCACACTGAAAGTTGGAGCAAGAACTTAATTTTTTTTCCGCCCATGTTTCTTATTGTTTTTTTTTATGTTGTAGAGTCATCAATATATTGCAATAGACTTTTTTTTTTGGCATTTCTTTAAGCTTAACTTATTTATTTTAATTTTTTGCTGTTTTATTTTAATGTTTTCAAAAAATTTTAAACTTTGAATCTGACTTTTTTTTTTTGTCACACAATTAAATGAAATATCTATTCTTATTTCAAAAATTCACAAGATTTTAATTTCTTTATGTATAACTGAGATTTAACAATAATATATATAGGAGATCTTCAAGGTGCTATTATTATTTCCTTTCTTTAGAATGTCTGGAAAAAAGAAACTCTGTCTTCAAGAGGCTTTGGATTTATTACAGAACCTACTATCTGAAATCAATGATGTACTAACAGAGGATTTTTCAGATGAAGAAGTCCCAACAAATTATATCTGCTGGAATTTTCGTTAGATTCTTATGATGACGATCAAGAGACTGAGCTCAAGGTGCAGTAGTTCGTGTAAAGAAAATACAGTATTTCTTACCCCAGGATGCAGTGCTTTGAAATCATTCAATGGAAACTTCACTCAAAATGCTCAACGTGCAATGAATTTCTGTGTATTAATGAAAAAAAAAAAAACTGTTTCTTTGAATATCATCAAATTAAGTTTATGTGTAAAAAAAGTAAATAAATTTTAAAAATTTAATGATCTTTAAAAATAAACATTTTGTGCTGTAAAATTTTAATGTGTTCTCTGGTTACTCTTCATTTTTAAGAGTTAAAACTGCATTAAAAAGTTTTTCGGTCTTTTCGTGTTATGATAATATTGAGACATTTGTGGACTGACGGTACTTTAAAGTACCAGTTTAATTAATTAGCTCTAACAGATTAAATTTCCCAAAGTTGAGTATTTTATTGACGTATATTCCCTAATTCTATTTTTGCTCATGCCACCTGTCTGACATAGTCATATCGAGGCCCACGAAATTCATCCTGGCAATGGGCTAGATGTACGCCTGTCGTTGGCCTTAGCCTTGAGCACCATATAGGTGACAGTACGATTTAGCTCGATGAATTTCCCGAAGGGACGATAGATGGCAACACTACCTATCTCCACCTCCACAATTTAGGCATGGAACTGAATTGGAGGGAAATTTTCTCCAGTTCCCTGCACTCGTGATTCAACCCACAAGACTTTCGGACCCAATGATTTAACGAGCACGTACTCCGCGCGTACTCGGAGGGTATTTGGCGGTATGAGCATTGAACCCAGGTCTTCCGGTCCGGAGTTCGGTGCTCTAACCACTAGGCTACCCACGGCTTGTCCCTAATTCTCAATGCAGTGATTGAAAAAAAAATATTACATGAAAAAATTTGCAGTAAATCATAATGCGGTAGATAAAGGGCTTATGTCCTTCTGTTGGTGAAAGGCTGATACATAAAGAATGCTTTTTCAAAATGATAGAAGCATACTGAGGAAAAGTTAGATGGTTTGAAATTTGTTGTACCTAAGTTTTGTATGTATTTTTTTAATAAATATGGGTTCTTCAGTGGAAATCGGAAAAGACTTTTCACCCTACAGTCATTATTATGGAATTTTAATACGCTACAGTATTTCATTTTGTTACATGAAAGTAGATACAAATCCGAAAATGCCACCACAATACTCAGTCGAATCAAACACGAATGAAACACGTGGATATTTGTTGAGCGTACTGTGATTATGACGTCAGATGAATCGAGTCCATTGATAAAACATTATTTCTCATTCAATAAATTATACTCGCGTGTTAGGTACTTGTATGATGAAATACCCGTTCACTTTGATGGTTATTTCATAATGTTGTATGACTTTATATGTTGCTTTTAAGTTAATGACATTTAATTCCAAGCACTAAGCTTTCGATAGTACAGATAAACATTATTATAGCTTACACCTCTTGATTTAAAAAGGACTGGACTTGAATTTGTAAAGCATAACTCTGTTTATCTTTCATGTCCCGATAACACCCCTTGGAGAGACTATTTTCGTGAAAACTAATTTTAGCAATACTTAAAAACAAAACAAAACATACTTGCTATATTTGTGTATGTGTGTGAAATCTGTAAATCTCATTGATCAAAAATAGGAATTTTTTGTTATCTGTAACGTCCCGTGACCCCACTGGGAGTTGATTCCCGCAAAACCATTTCTTAGCGGATCTCTTTTCAACAAAAGAAACACGCTTATCAAATTTTCAGTCTGTCGCTCTAATATTTCAAAAACGGAAATTTTTTTTCTCTAACACTCAGAAAACGCCTTCCTGGGGGTTGATTTTTGCAAAAATTGTTTATAACGGATTTCTGCTGACTATAAAGAACATGTGTGCCAAATTTCCTGTCTAATGGTTCGGGAGATCTGGTGATGAGTGGGAGTTGTTTTTCTCCTCTCTCCATATGTAAATGTATTAATTAAATATTTTTTAATAACCTTTAACATATTTTTTTTCTTAATTTTAAAGTTGATTACTTTCTTCTATTTCACTTATAGTTGAAATGCCAAACATTTTTATTTGTACTTTGCATTTAAATCAGTGTTTCTCAAACTTCCAGTATTGGCGACTTAATTTTCAATCATAATTTTCACCGCGTTCCCCCCTCCCCACAATAACAATGCATTGAAGGCAATAATAATGTACTTTAACGCTAAAGCTACAATGCGATCTAAATTAAAAACCGTATAAATTATCAAAATAAATATTAAATTTTGCATACAATTTTGAATATGATAAGATCATATGGAAGAATCCCTAGTAATTATTAAACTTGTTCTTAACTTAGTATTGATAATTAGTATCAAATATATTGTGCCGTACTTTGATACATTTATAAATATAGTATATAATATAGTATATCAAAGTAAATGTGTATTTTATTTTTTATTGTGTCAGAAAATATATTTTGTTTTGTTTCCTTTTAGTAAATTCGTAATTTTTAAATAATCTTTTATTTTCGACATGCTCGCGCCCCCCTTGTAGGATTATCATGCCCCCCTAGGGGGGCCTACCCCACTGTTTGAGAAACATTTATTTAAGTCAAAAGAGTCACTCAATCTTATATAGAAATTTTTAAAATTATTTCTTAAAATGAATTCAATAGGAAGTATTCAATAATTATAGGCAAGGTAGCTAACATAAAAAGCAAATGGATTATTTGAATAGAATTTTCTTTGTATTATTCTCTAGTGTATCCCTTGGCATCATGAGCATCTACAAAAACATCCGTTTTTACTTTTTTAATCCTTAACAGGTTATCATAGGTTTCAAAGAAGTTCTTCCGCTTCCGTCATTTTTACTTAGGCTGAATATTTATATCGAAACAATTCAAGTGTCCATCAATTCACTCATTTTTATTTTAGTAAAAAATAAAAATTAATGTTGTCTAAAATGCCTTCAACTTGAACCCTGCCATTGTTATAGGTAGAAGATGTGTATGCATGCTCTTAAGCATATTGCATTAGCTTATTTGCAGAGCTGCAAATACAGTGGTGGACCGATAAAAGTTACCGGGGACCTATTTTCAAAGCTCCTTCGAGCACTCATCCAACTGATTGAAGATATATTTTACATAAACTGACAAGGAGGAAGCCTAAAGAGGCATAAATATCCAGAAGTGTAGAGTCTTTAGTAGTAAACACGCATCCTGGTTCATTTTCGTATTTTATATTTTATACTTGCTCCACACCATAATCATTATCAAAACTTTTGGATTCTATCTGTGGTATTCAATGCCCTAAAATAGACATATAAAAGTGCATATTGTTGGAGTTTAAAAGGTTTTGGAATTCTTCATAATAAATTTAAAGTGGTTGTAATGGTCGTTCCGCGACGTCCATTCATGTGGGGGAGTCGTAGGGAAGATTAGCTATATTCAAAATAACTTTTATTTATTTACTATTATGAGCAACAGCACAAATTCTATAAACCAAGTTAAGAGGTGCACCAACAATTAAATATGAAAAGCAATAGTGAGGTAGACGAGATACGAGAAGCTTTAGGCACTATACCTTCTAAGTCCAAGCGACCGAATGGAATTTAATGACTAGTTGACAAATAGTCAATCTTTAATATCACACTAATCAGCTACGAAGTGTTCATGCCTCACTTCAGGTTTAATTAATCACTGCTATCCGTTAGCAGTCTAACCCCTCTCTCTCTCTCTCTAGCTCGAAAGTTTAATCTTTACATACAAGTCTTGATTTACATATTCACATCTTCTTCGGGAAAAGGTTTATAATAGAATAATTTTTAAAGACCTAATATTCCCTAAGAGGATTAGCGTTTAAAAGAACGCAGAAACACGACAATTTTCTTGTCGTGTTTAAAATGATAAAAAATTAAAAAATTTTTTTTTAAAATTTTTTTCCAGTTTTAATTGTTCTTTTTCGGTATAATTTCATTATTTTACCGATTCACTTTAATTTCTTGTTGTCAGTTCTATTGAAGATCCCAGCAGTCCTTTCTAAACTCAGATCATATTGATCAGAGGTTTCAAAATTAACTGAGTCCTTTGACACCTTTTTACACCAAAGTTTGCCCATGAGCCCCTAAGTGACTAAGTCTATTAAATGTAACTCTTATTATCCCATAACTCCACTTCAAAGTACGACAGAAATATTATAAATTTAGCTTTGATATCGGGAAAGGTAAATATTGTAGTAAAAGTTAAGTATGAAAAAGGAGATTTTTGAAGTAGCATATATTGGAGTTATAATTTTTGTATTTAAGTATAGAAATAGATTTCTTCCTGTAAAGCTGCCCCCCTAGGGTGCCCTTCTCTTTGATTATCAGCGTGAGCTAGAGGTGTAGGATTAACGAAAGAACTAGAAGATTCCATAATCTTCATTTGGCTTTATTAAGATTTTACAACTTAAACTTCTAACAGATTAGATAATAATACATGGGAGAGAATTTATGATGACAAAACACACAATATATATAATACCGAATTAGCATAACCCGGACCACTATCAATAACTAACACGCCTAAACTCAATTCCAATAATATCTCAGATCCTAATATTAAATAGTCAATCCTACCTTAACTTCGATCGTTGATCCAGTCTTAATGGAAGTTGAGATTTTACTCGAGTGCTATGGTATGCACCTTGACCTAATGGCTCTATCTCCGGAATAACTTCTGTTGGCTGTCACTTCACAATTGTATCATGCTCTATCATAACATTCCCCAAATTGCCACCCCGCTTACTCTAACTTCTGATATTTAAAAGCTTTCTAATTTGCATCTTTTATTCACACTTCACTTCTTGGGTTTTGGTTGGAAAAGAGTTGCTATTAATTCTGGCGGGAGCCCGTCACATTCCCAATGATATGATGGAATGAATTAGATGGTTAGTTTCGTAATAATATGGAAAATAATACCACTTTATGTTCAAAACTAAGAAAGACTTGTTGCATTCACTTCACATATCACAAAATTAAACTGTAGATTACTTTTTTATACTGTCATATTTCAGACAAAAAAGGCATTGCACATTCCGTTCCAATTTCAACCTATATAGACGACTGTACCCGAAATTGGAGTGACTTCCACCGTGCGATGCTTGTTATTTTATGTTGTACTTTGTTTACATATGTCTACAATAATTTATCCTCAATTTTTCTAAAAAAATTAAAGGTATATATAATTACTAATTTATTTTAACTTTTTTAATAATGGAAATGAGCTACAAATATTTTACTTTATATTAAACTTTTCATGGCCAACCGGAAGTCCCCTTGACTTTCAGAAGAGCAAAAAAAGCATTATTTTCCCATTCATTGACAAATATACAATCGTGACCCACAACACCAAGATCTTTGGAAAGCCATGGGGAACTCTGGCCACTGTGGGCCCAATCCTGAGACACCTGGAGAGAGTCAAGGCTGTTGCCCGTTTTCTCCTAACCACCGAACATGACTTTTTGGGAGTATACCTCCACTGGCTTGGCCTGGCTGCTAACGAGGCCTACCCACTCTTCGGCCATGCCAGAATGGATGGTGACCACCCACTCCAATGCACTGGACTCGATGAATACCCGACTGATGACATCGTCAGTCGGTACTGGGAGGCTCGGCGTCAAATGGTCAAGAAGCCAAATATATGCGCGTTGGATAAATAAATTCATGGAGTTCTATAACGTTCACCACACGCGCCCAAATTAATTTTAACTTAATACTCAGCAGTCCCAATGATCCCCAGAGATTCGTAAAACCACTGTTATAAATTTAATACTAAATATAGATGGTGCTGCAAGTCAACTAAGAGTATACATGCTTTATTTGGCTTGTAGAGTCAGAGTGTTACGTAACTTTCTTTTTGCTGTGTAATGTCTTCTATGTGTTTCGTCCAATAAACCAAAATAACTAAAATGATGGACTTGGACTAATTACTGGATTAACATAAAATTATTATTGATAGAATCACCTAACTGACCCATGGAAATAAGGATTTAAGGAAATTCAACAACCACTTTGGAAAGCCTATTGTATACATGATGCACGTTGAAGGTAAGATTTTTTTTCATTATTATTTGGTTTAAACCTTAAATCAGGAGGTGTTAAACTCGCAACCCACGAGCCGCATGTGGCCCGCAACGAATATTTTTGCGGCCTTGCCGATATATAAGCACACAATAATATATAATCTTTGGGAAAAGCAACTGAAAAGTAAAGATTTAACGCACTTTCCGACATGCAACATAAACAGATCAAGTTTAGATGATATTGTACTTCAAAAGAAATATAAGCAAAAAGAGAGAATTTTTAAATCTTAGAACAAAATTTGAAACAAGATTTAGACTTTAATTCCTTAGAAAACA
>BMAV01021493.1:145818-158267 GCA_019973955.1 Trichonephila inaurata madagascariensis
CTTTTTACGAAATTTTGAGCACAAAATCTATTTTACATAGTATACACATATAGGAGGCAACCAAAAAAAACTGTGAAAATCCTTAAATTAAAATTTTTTGCTTAAATCGTACCATGTCCCCTTAAAATTAATAATGATTTTAATTAAACGATTAAAATAAAAAAGGAGAATTTCTTGAATCATTTCCCTAAAAATTTCTCCGAAGGAAAAAGTAATAGATCAGAAAAGGAAAAATTCGAGCATCAAAAAGAACCAATCTTCTCAATCATATAAAAACAACGTACACACAGATGTCCCCAAACTTTCCATTATATCAATGCCCGGGAGGTCATCCAATGCAAGGCAGTTGTGCCGCAATCTGCGACGTGAAGAGTTCCTTCCTTGCAAGTCACGCACAACATCTCCCCGTCCGAATGACAGGAGCGAAGGAAAATAATTCCAGGAAATGGATGCCACGGATTAAAAGGTCTTAAAGGATCGGGGCCGCTGTAGACCAGTCACTCAGATTCGTCGTACTGGACACATTTCTCGGCCACTTATTTACATTCAGATGTGCGTGCTACAGCTATAAAATTCCAGTTTTTTCCCCTGTGATGCGATTATGATGGAGAAATAGAGTATTAATATACTGAGAGGATTTAGAGATTCCTTTTTGTTCTGAATATAAATATTTGTGGTGTATTTAGGGACGAAATGATTGGCTATTTTTTTTCTTTCAAAGTAAGTTATTTCAGCTTGATGGAAAAATTTAAAGTATAAAACAGAAATCAAATAAATAATTGTACATATTTTATTATTACAAATTTTGTTTTACTTCTATTATGAGGAATGAAAAGAAAAATGCATTTAAATGACATGTTACCAACGAAAAGTCTTTTAATCTCTTTGAAGGAATTATGAAAATTCCAAATATACTATCATATCCTTTCAGAAGATTAAACTTAAAAAAAACTTTTTAGTTTACACAAAGGTAAAAATATACAGAACATGCTATATAAATATATGTGAAGTGTACAAAATATGGTAGCATATGTATATATGAGCGCGTGCGTGTGTGTGTAACCAAATTTTGAATTAATTTACAAGTATAAGTAACTTTGAAAAATCTGTTTGAAACTTTTAATATGTTTCTATATGAGAAGCATCTCCAATTTATATTTCGAAGTTAGCATCAATAATTTTTTATACGAAACAGTTTTACTCAGCGAGCAAACGACACATCTTTTCGCTAAGCAAACCAATTTCAAGTGAGTCCCGACTTTTAATTGATTGTACTTCTTTCCAGAACTGCTAAAAAATAATTTTTTAGCTTATGTTTTCAATTGGAAAGTAATGCATGGAAGTGTAAATACGAAGACAGTAAAAATTAATGAGCTGGGATTGGAATTGTTATGTTTGAAATACCTTTTCTGAGAAATAATTAGCTGTTTAATTCCAAACTCGAAAATGTTATTAAAATTAAATGTTAAATGGTAAATAGGAGATTTTCTTAGGTATTACACTCCCCTTCCACATACGTAATCCTAATTTTTTTTTTAAAAAAAAGGCTTCTGAATGTATTATGGATAAATTATTAACTTTTGCACTTTAATTCCTTAAATTATTTTTAAGAGTTTCATATTATTTATTTTAATTATATGCGGGGTTTCCCTCAATTTATGCATAAGTTTTGTTGAAACATTTATATGTTGGATGCATACCAGATGATGATTGTTACGCATCTGTTTAAATCGGGAATTTGTTTTTTCTTTAAACAAATCAGTATTTCTAATACCCCAAAGCAATTAAGAAGTAAATTTAAAATATTTTTTATTATTGTAACTTTAAGAAAACAGTGCAAGAAATATTTTGAATTTTCTGTAAAGTATACATGAAACACATTTTGAAATTTACACTTTTTTTCTCCAATTGTATTTAAAAATTTCAGAAATATCAGATGCTCAGCATTTAAGATTTCAATTTAGGTAAAGTTATAAAAATAAGTATAAGACTTTTTCTTAGATTCTCCTTTCGTGTAGTTTATGTTCTGCTACAGATTGACTGTTTCTTTCTCTTTTTTAAATACATGATAGTATCTAATGTTTATTCGATTGATTGATCATTTAATATCTTTGAGACTCAAACCTCTGACATGAATAAACTTGCTTGATTTTTAAAATAAACTATTATGTATATTTATCAATTATTGAAAGCTTGTATCATCAACAGAAAAATAATATGTTAAGGTATACTTCTACAAATACATTAAAATAATAGTTATTCAATCATAGTCAAATATCTGATTCCGTGAATGAGTCATGGTTACATAATTCTGATGGTCGCTAAATTCATAATCAGTGATATCTAAATTGAATCACAGTTTCAAGTTACGATTTGATCAAACATTCACATTCTTAGAATAATAAATTCTGTAGTAATGTAAACGAAACTGGACAAAGATTTATTATGAATTATGAAATAGGAATAGGCTAAGGAGCACGAACTATGTAGTCATTCTCATCATTTGATTGTAGTGCAGAGTTACTAAGTCTATTCCTACAAGCTCTCGTCCAACGTTTAGTTGATGTTAATTCAAAATAAAATTTTACGCTTATTTGAGTTAACTTTATTCGCGATCTAAATAGCACTTGTTTGATATTGAGCGAAATTTAAGATTATTTGATGTGTTTCAATATTTTTTTGTTATTTGTGTATGTAAATATTTTTAATTGTCACGTTACTTCATTTGCCCTTATTTATTTGTTTTCTTGAACAGAGTGGCATTCAAATATCTGACAATAGTTGTTTTGCCGCATTGGATATCTGGCAACAATTGTTTCTCTCTACATTGGATATTTGTTCAAGTATCTGCGAGAAATTTTTTCTTCTGCCTGCATTGGTTATACATTCATCTGGCAACAGTTTTTCTGCCTGTATTGGATATATATTCAAGCATCTGGCAACAGTTTCATTCTGTGTTCGCTAGATATGTTATTCAAATCTCGGAATGGAGATGGAGATGTTGAAATTCAATAACTGTTTTTGTGGAACTTTATATATGAAATGCTGCTCTATTTGATACCATTATTCGTGCGAATCAACTGTAATAAGTGCGAGTATGTTTCAATGTGTTAAATTTTCTGAGTAAAATTTTGTGCCATTTTCAAATAGATAACTTAAAATATTGATATTTGTGTTCGAAACCTTTTATCAGGTTATTCTCTAAGAATCCTCAGATTAAAATTATATTTCGATTTCATGTATACAGTCTTTTAATATGCTTCAAGCTAAGATTTTCCATAGCATTTATTGGAAATTCGTAGTAACTGTGAGTTTTTGAACTGCTCTGTAAACTTCCACACCAAGCAACGCTAGAGCTTAGAATCCTAGTCCCATTTAAAGTTGATCAACATTCATTGTAACGCAAATTGAATTGAAGTTTCAAGTTAGACAAGTTTTAATGAATCAGCATTATTTATAAAGAAATCAAAATCCAGTCGCATGCAAATATTCCACATAGTAATTCTAATCTAATACAAAAATATAAATTACCATACATAATCTCATTCCCTTCATTTATAATAAATTGTATTCCATATAGCATTTGATTAAAATTGTTGCCATATAATGGAATGTTAATCTGATAATACAATTGCCTCGTCTTGTTATAAAAGAACAAAGCAGATGCATTTTAAAATGTTATATAATTGCTATTTGTCTGTACGAGGAAATAATTTAAGGAACAAGAGTCTATCTGTATGGACAGTCTTCTACCCAATAAATAATTCACTGATTTCAAAACTTTTGAAGCAGAATAGTTTCCACCAATTTCACATAAATCTTTCACAGAAAAGATTAATTCAGAAAAATGTCATTTATAATGTGTAATTCAAAGCGATCGATGTTTCAAAATAATAAGAAGCAATGGAATCGATAATGCCTCAGTATTTTAAGTTGAGACTTTCAGGGCTGCATGGACTGAGAAAACTGTTAAAACAATTTTGATAACTTAATATTAATAATGAACATTTTGCTTAAATTGCGAAGAAATATTTGATCGTTTTTAGGATTTCCTGAATATTTTGTAATTTATTTAGTGTTATATTACATTTGAGAAAATATATTCATTTTCATGGATGTTTAAATTTCATATTTTAGGAGATATAATTACTTCTCCAAATATTCAAGCTTTATTTTGGGAATCATATTTAATTTCTGAATAAATATATTGTTTAATTAGAGTAAATTGTTTGTTGGATGTATTATGCATATCTTACCATTATAAAGTGTGAAATCCGTTATTTCATAGAATAACTAGACAAGTCATGGAATAAATAGACAAGTCAGTTAAAGTATATACAATCATTAAATTCTACGATTTAAAGTATCCGAATAGGTTCAGAACCGTGATTTTGCAAAAGAGCATAAATGGATAATTTTCATGATATTTAGTGTCACTTAGATTAGAATACATGTATACAATTGTTTTAAGGACATTTTGACAAAAAAATTTATTTAAATACAATATGTTGGCAAAAATTAACTTAGAATAATTTTTTTTCAAATGTTCTCCTTTTGTGGAAAATGCTTCTATTATAATTATATTTTGCCTGTATATAGCTCAGACCTCTTTACAGAGGCTCAACTAGAATTTTTGAAATATATAACTTAGAAGTGGGTTTATCCATATTTTACGACAACAGAGGGGAGCAATTCTAAGAAAAAAACACCGATAATCATTTCAATGGGTTGTAACTCTGAAAATAATGGGAATTTTTCAAAATTCATAGTTGAGCCTTTGTAAAGAGGTCTGAGCTATATAAAGACAAAATAGTATTATAATAAAAGCATTTTTCACAAAAGGAGAACATTTTGAAAAAATATTATTCTAAGTTAGTTTTTTGCCAAAATAGTGTATTTAAATAATTTTTTTTGTCAAAATGTTCTTAAAACAATTTTATACATGTAGTCTAAACTAAGTGACACTAAATATCATGAAAATTATCCATTTATGTGCTTTTTTAAAATCACGGTTCCGAACGTAGTCGGATACCTTAACCAGGTATTCTATAGAATAACAGTTACTTAATCGTTAAAATATAAAATACGGCACTCGAAAGGATTTTTCCAATTGAGAATAAGAGATGGCTGAATAAAACAATTGTACTCTAGATCAGGGATGGCGAACCTTTTTGAGACGTGGGTCAAATTTCGTTCATATTTTTTTAGTACTAGCGCGTGGGTCAATAATTCCCATTTACACCAGATTTAAGTTTAAAAATTTATAACTGAGAACTTTTAAAACCAAACATCTTTAAAATTCAATTGGTTTAACGGGTAAAAAAGGGTGCTATGAAAGTCTTTCTACAAACGTAACTGAACGTAACCTTACAAAAGTTCATTTTATCCAAAGAATATGGTTATTTGCTTTGGTTTTTAATTTTTTTTCAACAAACAAAATGTGAGCAAAATTATACACTTTATTTGATCCTTTGTAAGCACTTTTGCTTTATTTCAAATACTACATAATTTCACATACTTTCGTTGTCATTTGCGTAACTTTGGAACTATAATGATCAAACTGAAGATTATAGACAGCATTTAAATTGCTTTTGTGTCAATGTGCTAGAAAAAATTCAAATAGAATGTGAAAATGCCCTCTTAGGGTGACCTTCTCTTTGAATATCTGCGTGAGCTAGAGGTGTAGGTTCAACTAAGGAACGAGAAGTTTGCATGTTCTTAAAATATCTTTATTAAGAACTTGAACTTAAGCGTTTAACAGATTAGATAATGATATACATGAGAGAATCTAATTCTGGCCCCAAAAGAACCCAAAGGACATGTTAATGAAAAAACGCGTGAGCCCGTCACAAGAATATAAACAATCCACACAAATTAGAAAATCTAAATAAACCTGCGTCAACAAACAAATGGTTGCCTAGCAATCATGTGTCAGCTGAAAAGAGTGCGTGGGTCAGTGTCTGACCCACGGGTCATAGGTTCGCCACCCCTGCTCTAGATCTCAGTTCAATATTTGTAAGCGAGAATTAATTTCCATTGAAGAAATTCAAAATATTGACTCAACGCTTCGATCGGTTTCAACAGCTCGAAGTTGCGGTGATGGACAAGGATTTAAAAAGTGCTCGTGTAAAAAAACCCTCTTAATAGTAAAAAGTGTATTCTTGTATCCTTGTTCTAATAAATAATGTAAAGTAAAATAAAAGTATTTCATAAAATTTAAATCAATAATCTCTTACATTTTTGCTTAAAAATGTTTATAAAATGTTTTTATGAAGCAACAGTCTTTTTTTCCCTTTCTGTTTAACTAATGATAGCAATATGAGCAATAATAAATTATATCATCTGCTTTTCCTTATTATTTATCAAATAACCATCTGCAGTACGGATAAAAAGTATTTTTCTAGAAATTATAGCTTTTTATGATCTGTTAATTTATAAAATAACTTTGAAATTGTTTATTTTTCGCTTTAACGGTCTGAGATTAGTTATTTCAAAGAATAACTAGATAAAGTATGAAAATTTTCATCTATTATAGAAACTTTAATTGACTTGTCTAGTTATATTATGAAATAACTATAGTTATTCTATGAAATAACTGCATTATACGCTTTAAAGCAATGTTTCTCAAACTGTGGGGGACGTCCCCCTAGGGGGTCATGATATCTCTACAAGGGGGGGGGGCGTGTATAGAAAAGTCGAAAACAAAAAATTATTGTTTAAAAATGATTTATTAATTTACTGAAAGGAAGCAAAACAAAATGCATTCTGAAATAACAAAAAAAATAAAATACACATTTACACTCATATAATACTCGTATAAAAGTATCAGTACTGCACAATGTGTTTCATAATTAATTTAACAGTACTAAGTTAAGAACGTTTAATGATTACTAATGACCTTATGGGCATGTCATAAAATCATAAGCGAAAATTTAATATTTAATCTTGATAATTTGTACCGTTTATAATTAAAGTCGTATTGTAGCTTTACGCGTCAAAGTATATTATTATTGAATTCAATAGATTGTTATTGTATGGAAGGAGGGGGGGGGGCGATGAAAATTATGATTGAAAATTGGATCGCAAGTATAGAAAGTTTGAGAAGCACTGCTTTAACGGCAACATATATGTAATCACTGATATACAAGTTTCATTAAATGAAACACATATGCATTGTTTCAGTGTTAATAATTTATATAAATAAATATTTTATAGTTTCTTAAACTTGTTACCACCTTCATTTATTTCGAAGCATATATTTCATTATCATACAAAAATATTGTAAATATCCTGAGGAATAAAGAAATACCTTATGTTGATATCATCAGTAATGAATAAACATACATATTCCGAGTTAAATCTTATTTGTACCGTTTTGAATTGATAGACTGGAACAGCCCCATCCAAACAACGCCACCTCATTAAGTGTACCAGCTCTCGTTTGATACGCCGACCTACATGTAAGCACTCGGAACGTGTCTGCGAATGATACATTAATACATACCAAGACGTGATAGATAGGGTACAGTATTACCATTCGACATTCATAGTATTTGTCACTCCAGACAGGTGCATATTTCATGCAGCTGCACCCTTATCCATTGCAGTGGAAATCGTAACGGATCACATTACTGTATTGATCATAACAGTTGTAGGACATGGTATAGGGTTGGAAATCAGGGATTTCTCAGTTCAGTGCGTTGCTGAGCGGTAATTACCTAATATATGTGTCTATTAAGTAAAATTAGGAGGCTTATATTAAGGTGAAATCGAAGCGCTGGGATGGATGTACTTAATTGCTTTAGTTTTCTGAGACGTTGGGAATTGCTAATTGACACCCATTTCGGTCTGATGTAATGAAAGTTCTGGAAACATGGAAGGGTGATTGCATATTTATAGGAATAAGTTAAAGGAGCTAATTGATTTTTAGTTTTATTACTTAGAAAATGATTTTTGAAGGTGGGTTGCCAGAGTATGTTTTGAAAATTATTTCGATTTAAGGTATCCGACTACGTTCGGAACTGTTATTTTACATAAGCTAATAAACGGATGATTTTTATGATATTTCGTGTCACTTAGATTTGAACACATGAATAAAATTGCTTGAAGAACACTATTACAGTAAACAATTATTTAAATGCAATATTTTGGCAAAAAATGAACACAGAGTTACTTATTTTCAAAAGATTCTCCTTTTATGGAAAATGCTTCTATAATAATAATATTTTGCCTATATATATAGTTCAGACCTCTGTATAGAGCCTGTACTAGGATTTTTGAAGTAGATAACTTAGAAATAGACTTATCCATATTTTAACACAACAGACTGGTAGAAATTTTAAGAAAAAAAAAACACCGATAAATATTTTAATTGGAATTCTGAAATAATGTGAATTTTTCAAAAATCTTAGTTCAGGCCCTGTGGAGAAATATTTGCTTTATATAAAAAAATTATCATTATAGAAGCATTTTTCATCAAAAAAGAATGTTTTGAAAATAGGCAATTCTAAGTTAATTTTTTATCAAAATATTGCATTTAAATAATCTTTTATTCTATTAATATTCTTAAAACAATTTTATACATGTATTCTAATCCAAGTGACACTGAACATCATAAAAATTATCCATTTATACGCTTTTAAATCATGGTTCCGAACATTATGATGGCGTAGAGAAAAAATAATTCGCGAAACGTTGAGAAATTACGCAGAAATTACTACGACAATCATGATTTAGAAGGTTCATTAGATCATTTTGGAAATCCTTCTCGGTTCAGTAAAAGGTTTAAATATTTATTTTGTATTAAATTTGTGTTTCTGGCAAGGAGCTTAATTACAAACGTACTACATAAAAACTTCTTTGTATGTAACTTTTGAGTTTTAAAGTATCCGAACATGTAAAATGACCAATTTTAATAAAAACACATTTTTTAAAATTTATTGAATAGAGCATTCTTTTGGCTTTACAAAATATATATCATTTTGTTTGTACGTCAAACAGAGGTCGAGATGTAATAAATAACATAAAATTATAAAAATTCGAATTGCGGCTTTAAACTGGACCACAAATAAATATTTAAGCTGTTCAAAATCCATCATGGGAAGTCTAATATAACTTGAAATGTTATAAATATAACTTTGTGAATCATTTTGAATCTGGTATTTACATTATTTTATTTGGTACGTACAAAAATAATTCTTACTCATGAATATTTTTTGAGTTATTACCAGTTATTTCAATAATTGCCGCATAAATGTATCACATTCTTATACTATTTATTCGCGATCAGATCTACAACTTTTAAAATTTAATGAAACATTAAAATTTTTACTTTTTCAAGATAAATGTATGTAGTTTGTTTTAGTAATGCTTTTGTTGACATAAGATTGTTGCTTTTGTACCTAAGTTTTTTAAATTTTTTTCAAAAATTGGTAAAGTTTTACTTATATTTATGATTTTTGTAAAATTTAGGTAAATAATTTTAAATATTGATGGTTAAACATTAATATTTTTGCTATTGATCCCTAAAAAGTACTTATAATGTGTTATATTGTATTATTTAAAGTATTTATTTTTTTAAAAAGGTACTCTAAACGTGGCTGTATACTTTAAAGAGTTCATTAAAACATCTAGTATTAAGGTAAATTAAGGCAGTTTTTCACAATTATATGTTATTGCAAAAATTAACCTTACAAGTTTAACATGCAAGTAATCGCATACCGTCTTTTTCAGACCAAGAGAACAAGTTTTAAAAGAACAACTAGATACTCATAAATATTCATGCAACACGCGCGAATACCATAAAAACAAAAGAGACGTCGAAGTTTATTTATTTCATGAATATACATTATGACTATGTTATTTAATTCATGCAATGTAATGGATGATAATTTTAAAAAGGGTTTTAATCCTAAAATTGATAATCTTTAAAAAAGTAGATGCATTAGTTATCGTTGAAAAAATCAAATTAATCTATGTTTTAATGACATTCAACTAATGAATATTTAACTAGCTAATTTGCATGTTTAGTTTAATGATCAAACAATAGGAAATTTGTTGATACGAAAGTTTCACTAAAGAAGTAAAGCATTATAGGCTAGCTGTATTAAATTTCCTCGAGGGTTTTTAAGTTAATCTTTTTTCTAATGTTTTAAATTGGAATAATACTTTTAAGATAATTTCCGTCTATCTAATATCACATTTTTTAAAACACACTTTTGATAAAAATAAGGCCCAGTGGTCGAATGGTAGCTTATCGCACTTCCATACCACAGGGGTTCTATTCCAGAGCAGGGAAAGGTCGACTCAGCCTTTCATCCCTAATGTAGTCGTTCTATAAATGGGGATTTAAACACTGGAGGTCTTTCTTCAGACTGACCACCTGATCGGGACATCTGCTCATGCACCCAAATGCCAAATGGTCAAGCATACTGGAATGGGCACAGTAGGCCCTGGCCCTCATGGACTGTTGCGCCGCTGAGTTTGATAAAAATGAGTTAGATTTTACAAATATTTTTTCGATTTGAATTATGGTAACATTTGCGTTGACGTCAAATCAAATACATGACATTTAAGGCGGAAATACTTCCTTTCGACTTTTTTGTAGATCAATATATACAAATATTGGTTAGAAAATAGCAGACTAAAAATTTTTCAGAATAAAATTCTCCAAATATCCCGTTCTCCGATAAGCTGAAAATGAAGGATTCTTTATTTTGTCCATATCTGACTACACATAAATTAATTGAAAAACAGCTTGTGTTAATAAAATCAAACTGAATACAATACATTTCTGACCACCTGAAATGATAATGCAAATATATAGTTAATGCATGAAAACATTCTGGTTAAACTTTGTTTATCAGAGACATATCAGTGAAGGCAATTTTATGAATACGTAGCGTAAAATCCAATTTCACAGAATGATTTAAAAAATGCAACTTTCCTTCTATAAAGGATAAATTATTTTTTTCAAGAATGTTTTAAATTTTTTCTAAAATATAGTATCCACTTTGAAATAATTTATGATTATTTTCATCCTTTGAGATAGTTTATTTTCACTCGAAATTTTTATTATTTTTAATTATTTAGAGTAAAGTTCAGTTCATAAGTTCAAGCAGACATAAATGAATATTAGTTTTCTTCGAAATTTCCGTCCCAAAATATTGATAAGTTTTGTCTAAATACACTAACTTGTTTAATGTAAAAGAAATAAAGTAGACTGTTGAAAGAAGTTTCTCTATGATACACAGAATAATAATCTTTGTTAGTAATACGGCTTCCTAGGACCTCATTTGGTAATTTCTAAGGCAGTGTTTCTCAAACTGTGGGGCGCTCCCCCCTTGAGGGGCGTAATAACTCTACGACGGGGGCGCGAGCATAGTGAAAAATTGAAAATTAAAGATTGTTTAAGAATTTATTAATTTACTGAAAGTAAGCAAACAAAATACTTTCTTACATAATTAAATATAAAATATACATTTACACAGATATAATACACTTATAAAAATATTTGTGTGTATTGTACAGTGCATTTTATTATTAGCTTAACAATACTAAGTTAAGAACAAGTTTGATAATTACCAGTGACCCAGTGGGCTTGTATTAACTTTTATATTGATGATTTGTACGGTTTATAGTATTAATTCCTTAACTGCCGATTAAAAGTTACGCTGTTCGTTCCCAAATGTCACAGTTTTCTATGTAGACGCGCGTATTTTGATGTTTTTTTTGGAGGAGGGAGGGGAATAAAAGGAATAAATAAGCAAAATCCTCTGAAATAAGTAAATAAGTAAATCCCTTGCAAAGACTGTCAAGGTTCTTTTATTGTATTCGAAAGCCTTAGGAATGATTTTATGGATAGCACAGTGCACGGAAAGGATCATACTTTGGCAAGATGTATATATACGCTCAGAAAATTAATTCTTTGGCTGAACGAGAGTCGTTTATATACTTTGGTGGGGAATTAGGTAAAGTCGTATTGTAGCTTAAGTGTAAAAGTATAGTATTATTGAATTCAATACAATGTTATTGTATGGAGGGGGGTGCGATGAAAATGATGATCGAATATTGGGTCGCGAGTATTGAAAGTTTGAGAAGCACTGTTCTAAGGTAATTTAAAAAAAACTGCTTATTTTTTCCCTTTATAATGTACTGCAGAACACAACTTTACAGCAGCGTTTCTCAAACTGTGGGGCGCCCCTCCCTTGAGGGGCGTGATAACTCTACGAGGGGGGCGCGAGCACATTGAAAAGTTGAAAACGAAAGTTTATTCAAAAAATTATTAATTTACTGAAAGTAAGCAAACAAAATACTTTCTGACATAATAAAATATAAAATACACATTTACACTGATATAATACACTTAAAAAAGTATCTGTACTGTATAAGGCATTTTATTATTGATTTAAAAATACTAAGTTAAGAACAAGTTTGATAACTACCAGTGA
>BMAV01021493.1:181322-198710 GCA_019973955.1 Trichonephila inaurata madagascariensis
TTTTCATGATGTCCTTAAAACTATTTTATACATGTATTCTAATCTAAGTGACATTAAATATCAACAAAATTATTCATTTATGCGCTTTTTTAAAATCACGGTTCCGGACGTAGTCGGATACCTTAAAGATATTTCTTAACATAAAAATAAACAGCATAAAATAAAACTTTTTTTCAACAAAAGTAAAAACAAAATAAAATTGTAAATATATTATGTACTTTTAAACTTATTTGTTAAAATAAGAAATAGACATGAAATATAAGTATTTACCTTCATTATAATTAAATAAATGACAAATTTTTTTAAATACAAACCGAGTGCTTGCACTTCTCTACTTTAATGTAGCAAAATTAGGGTTATAATTTGTGACTTGCAATTTGACACCATTCTCAGCATTCAGTTATTAAATAATTTCTTTGTTGACTCGATATATTTTTCATAGAGTTTTTACTTCGACATGTGTAGAACCAAAATATTAAAGCGAAGTACAGTCGATGTTCTCTTTTCAAACAATTTAATCTCTCCAGCAATGATATTCAGTAATTTACAAAATAGCTGTATATTTATTTTTAGTTATCTTTCAGATTATTTTCATTATTCCGTAAATGTCCATAATTTTGAAGATGTTTGTCAAATAGAATCTATTACATATTTATCACACACACACAACTTTTGTCCACTCAAAAATAAACAATATTCACTGAGAATTGTACCGAGTGCCACATGTGGCACCCGTGTCATAGGTTGCCAAACTCTGTTCTAAACATCTCAGACATGAGCAGGGACACGTAACGTTACTAAATAAACATCTTTATTTTCTTAGAATAAAATCTGGGGAATTCAACTGACAGAGAATAAATTTTCGAATATTTGTATAGCTAGTTTTCAATAAATATTAAATCACTATTATTTCTTATTCTTGTTATAAAAAAATATATCTGCTGAAATCATTTTACAATTTTTTATTAAAATTTTATTTATCAAAATTTGTTAATTATTCAAAAGGATATGCATGTGATCAAAAATTTTAAAAAAATATGTTCAAAAATATTACCATTTTTTTAAAAAAAATATTACCTAAGATGTCATTTACTCGTTTTCTAAAATTTACAAATCTGATTTTTATTTCAATAAATGAATTATGCAATTAATTGTAATATATTAACCTACAAAATTTTATATCACAGATATTTATTACCGTAAAATGCGGTGTATTACACGCACCTATACCTTCTAGTTGCATTTTTTAATTTTTAGGTACATTCACCGTATAACGCGCACCCCTTTTTTATAAAGGGTCGAAATGTACGTGTGCAAGACTCTTATAAGTTTTGAAGTAATTTATTCTATTTATTATCGCCACATTTTGAAAAAATGGTATACTTCTAGAACTGCAACCCTTTAAGTTCATATGGTATGTCATTTCTTTTAAATAAACAGTATTTTGATAAATGTAGATGTTTAATTTTTCTCTTATGCTAATATTTTTTTAAAGCTATCCTTTATATATCCGACGTATAACGCGCATCCGTAAAATTCGATCTTATTTTTTTGTATTAAAAGTGCACGTTATATACAGGATTTTATGGAATTTTCTTTTAATATGGGAACACATTACTAAGTGCTTCAAAGACCTCAAAAATGTTTTTTTTTCTTTTGTAACGACTATAAAATTTTTTTTGTCAAACATCATCTATATATCTTTGCTTCTAATTTATATTTTATAATTCTGAAATTAATATCCACATTGCAATATTTAATACCTATTATAGCCTAACACAAAGGTTTACAAAAATATTTTTTTTTTCAGAGGATATTAATAATTAAGGATTGTTATAAAAATAGTCTTCACAATAGTTCAAGTTATAAAATAATTTTTAATTTTTTTTTGTAAAAAAAAGAAGAAAAAAAAAAAAAAAAAAAGGAATTGATGCAATTAAGAATTTATGAACTGCCATTTTGAAATAGAAGAAATATAAATATTAACAAACCCCTAACAGGGGAATGTTGTTAGGGAACATTATTTTTTTTTAAAGTTCTTTCAAAGAGTTATGGGAGTGTTTAAAGAACACGTTACCCAATCAGATCCACCACTAATAATCCACAGTTAGCTGTAAGTAAATGTAACTAAAGTCGAATCAAAATCTCCAAATTTAAGTAAAAAAAATCATATCTCATTTAAACAAAATATAACGTTTTTCTCTTAAAACTTAGTAAGAAAATACAACTTTTTAAACTAAATAAATAGATCACAGTTCTATAAATTGCAGTGACTGACATTCAGGACTGTAAATTTGCAAAAACGTGTAAATAGATATTTTTCATTTTGATATTTAGTGTGAGTTGAATTAGAATATACGTAGTAAATTGTTTTAAGAATGTTACAATAAAAATGCTTTAAATGCAATTTTTAGACAAAAAAGGAAGAGAAAAATGGCGCATATTTTCTAAACATTCTCTCTTTATGAAAAATGCTTCCATAATAATATTTTGCCTATATATAGTTAATAAAGAGCCTGAAGTAGAATTTTTTAAATATATAATTTCGGAGTGAGTTCATTCATATTTTAATACTTTAAGAGTAGAGAAATTTTAGCAAAAACACAGGTTATTATTTCAATTCACCGTAACTCTGAAAATAATGTGTATATATCAAAAATATATATATATATATATATATATATATATATATATATATATATAGAGAGAGAGAGAGAGAGAGAGAGAGAGAGAGAGAGGGGGGCAAAATACTATAATAAAGAAGCATTTTTTGTAAAAGGAAAAATGTTTGAAAATATGTAATTTTTTCTTCCTTTTTTGCTGAGAAATTACATTTAAATAATTTTTTATTGGATACACGCTATTCAAAAACCATGGTTGTGAATGTAGACATTCACCTTAAGTAACAAAATATGGATTTGAATTATTATTTTGGCCGACTTTTATGTAGTTTTTTAAGAGTTAATTTTTCTCTTACATAATTGATATACACTGTTTGATTTTTTAAAAGTGATAGGCAAATTTTAATTATTTTAAAAATGGAATGTCTTAAATGTGTTTAGATATTCATATAATTTTTTTCTGTAAACTATTTATAAACGAGATAATTATTTTACACTCATTTCATATTTACTTAAATTGCAAAAATTCAACTTTTCTTTTAAAAATATTTTACTAGAACTCGAATTGGACTTCAGAGTTAAAAAATATGATCCAGAATCCTGTCCGTCATTTAAAAATATTAAATAAATTTATATTTATTTTTCAAATTTTTGAATAAAAACATCTAGACAATATGTTCACTGTTATGATGATTCATTCTTATCCTTCTACCAGATAAAGTAAACATATAGTTATATCTCATTCTCAATTATATAGTTACCCTTAAAGCTAATAACAATAACTATCTCATATATACAGAAAACTATTGCACTTTTTCATTCTAAAAAAATATGTTTTTTCTTGAGAATCTGGTCTTCTGCTAACATTCGCACAAATGCCTTCTTTCTATTATTTATATTAACATAAATGTGTGATTATATATATGTAAAATATGAGACTCTTCGCATAATAAAACATGAAATACCGAACTCTGGCATTGATTTTCCGATTGATTCTGGATCAAATCCAAATAACTAAAAATGTTTATTTCAAATTTCACAGACACACAGTTACTTAATAGATATTTAAAAAAAATTTTCCCTTTATAGAGGTCCACATTTTTTAAAAAGTTCTGTATTTCCGTTTATTCCTTTTTAATTGTCCTGTGAATCTTTTATTCGAAATTTATCATTATTAACTTATTAAACTATTAAATTGATTTTTTAATAAACCATATAGATATGAACATAATTCATACTTTTTTTTTTTGATAAAAATTGTGATATGTTTTTTAAAATTGATTTGAGCCTCTATATTTCAACCTAATTCTTGAAAACCACAATTCGAAGTAAAAAGTTTCAAAACAAATTCTATAACAACTTTGAAATTTGTATTAAAGTTCTACAAATTGTAAGTTATTTAATGACAAAATTTATATTTATATATTACTATTAAGCCACTTAACACTCATCGAACCTATATTTCTTCTCCCACTCCCAAAGTTTAAAAACACCGGACGTTAAGATTATGCAGCATTGAGTGAAAACCGCATTGGCGCGTTTGGCGAGATCTAAAGAGTTTTTATTGTCGTTATTATTTCAGTCCTCTCTCTCCTCCTCTCCAAGCTGTGCCGTGTCCTACGCGCTGTTGTGAGTAGGGAACGGTGCGCATTCTGTCCCGAGCAACCCCCGCCTTCTCTGTGAGCACACAGCAGGAACTAAAAACGGTAGACAACCAGTCAGCCGTTGGGCTTCCAACACGCGCGTTCGATAAAAGTTATCATAAAGTTGTTACTCCGCCAGATAAAACTTTTTCTCGCGCGCGGAACTTTTAACCAAGATCTTTGGATGAAGTGAAGAGTTAGCGTTTTGTTGTGGGTACAGTTTTGGTGCGTCTGTTATGTGAAAATATTGACAAATTTTCAGACATGATTGTCAACGAGTCTCTGTATCAAGAAAATACGGGGATGAACGGGACTCTAATAGATGATGTGGTTGAATTGACTTGGGACGTTTTGCTCCTACTAATCTTGAAAGGATTTGTCCTGGTTCTGATTATCCTTGCTGCTATCTTGGGTAATCTACTGATCATTCTCAGTGTCTCCCGTAACCACAAACTGAGGAGTCCCACTAATTCATTTATTGTATCTCTGGCAGTTGCTGATACATTGGTGGCTATTTTAGCTATGACTTTCAACGCTTTCTACACAGTGACGGACAAGTGGATATTCCCACAAGAAGTTTGTGATTTTTGGAACAGCTGTGATGTTCTGTTTTCGACTGCGTCGATTCTCCACCTTTGCTGCATCAGCGTGGATCGGTATTATGCCATCGTCAAACCTTTCGAATACCCAAACAAGATGAATAAGAAGAGCGTAACCGTCATGATTCTCTGCGTGTGGTCATCATCATGCCTCATCAGCTTCGTTCCTATCTTCTCAGGTTGGTACACAACCACCGAGCATCTTGATGAAAGAAATATGTTTCCCGATGAGTGCAACTTCGTCGTCAATAAACCATACGCAGTGGTTTCATCTTGCGTCTCGTTTTGGGTGCCCAGTATCATCATGATCGGAGCGTACGTCAGAATCTTTATTGAGGCCACCAATCAAGAAAAGATGATTTGCAAGAATCAAATTGCTTCAGCTATTCCCCAATATCCCCGTAACAGTACCGATACTACTGCTCAGATGATGGTGAATGTACCCCAAAACCACCGTAACTCTCATGTGGATGAAGAGCAGCCCACACCACTCAAAAGAAGTATCAACAAGATGAAAAGGGAACATAAAGCAGCTAAGACACTGGGCATCATCATGGGCGTGTTCATCTTCTGTTGGCTGCCATTCTTCATCTGGTACGTTACCGAGAGTCTCTGTGACACCTGTAAGTGTCCAAAAGTTATTGTACAGACCTTGTTTTGGGTCGGGTATTTCAATTCATCACTGAATCCCATTATATATGCTTACTTTAATCGTGATTTCAGGGAAGCTTTCAAGGATACCATTAACTATTACTGTCAGCTTTTTGGAAAATTGTGCTGTATAAAAAATACAAATGAAGTTCATTTTAACTGTACTTACAGATCTACACAAGATATTGGCCTTGTTGAGAATAAATGTGTTCGTGACATATAGCTATAGGCTTCTTAGGTGAGTAACAATATTGTATTAATCAATTATTCTGAAGTTGTAATTTCAACCAATTATTAAGCGATAAAAATTGCGAAACGGAAAAAAAATTATACTGGGCGCAGTTTTTTTTGTTTTGTTTCAATGACTTGATAATTCTGTGATTATATTAGCAATTTAATTTGATTAATTCATTGTCGATCTTTAATATTTAAAAATTAAATATTGTACTTCCTATCATTAATACAATATTAGGATTTATCAAAATGTTAATAACCAAAATTTAATGGAAACATGAAAAAAGGATTAGGTGACAAATACTGCATGATGGATTGTAAATCCAATATATATAACTAAAGTCTTTGCTGTCAAAAACCGTATTTCATTTTTGAAATTCAGTAAAATATAATTTTATATCTTTTCACAAATAATTCAAGTGAAAATGGGTGAGTTAATTTGAATAAAAAATCTTTGAAGTCCATTTTTGAATATATACTTAAATACGCAATATTCGTCTATGTAATCTGTAATATGTTTTCTTATATGTGTATATCAAGTTCATTTTAAACTTACTTTCTTTAATCAATTATTAATTTAAATACAATCGTTTTTAGTTTTAATATCTATGGAAAATTATATTACTAAAAGTTTATTCTAAAAGAAAGATTAATTCACAAAGAATATATAATTTAATCTCAAATAGAGGAGCGCAGTCAAAATGTTATGAAAGAATAAAAATACTTTTTAAATAATTGTTACGGTCATTTTTTTTAAATATTAACTTCTACCAAAGTATGGTAAGCGGCCTTTGTAAGGAGGATTCTGCTTATGAATTAATAAATTTAAATTTTCGTTAGAATTAAGAAATTCAAACATAGAATATTAAAAGAATTTTTCATAGTTAAGTTATATCAAGAAAAATTGTGGGGATCTAGACGGAAATGGTCCGTTGCATATCTGTAAGCTGGTATGAAATTCAATTATTGATAGGGTTACATGTTTTCTCTAAGTTCTAATATCTGTGTTCCTTAAAAGTTACATTTCAAAAATTGGGGATTTAAAGCTTTATTTTTTAAATTTTAACTGTAATATTTGTGTACTTAATATTAATTTAAGTACAAATATTTCAATTCTTAAGTACAAGACTAGTTTTATTAAAAATAGGGACTTAAACATACTGTGTGTTCCAAATTATTCAATTGGTCTTAAAAGAGTCATATCAGAGCCGCGATGTTAGTTAATCCCGTTAGTAAATTTACGAGAGAAAAAAAAAGAAAAGAAAGGAGTTATAAATAACTCGCGTTTTTAGGCTGGGTTATTTAATCCAATACTTGGTGAGATAAATTAAATTCTAGGTAAATTCTATCAAACGTTTCAATTTAATTTTTAGATCAAAATTTGTCATAGTTTTTCTAAAAAATTATAAGTAACATAGCTGAAAGGAAAATATCATCAGTACGAAAATCAAACCGATATTTTTAGTTTATTCGTAAAAAAATAAGAGCTTGTTTTTTTTTTTAAAAAAAAATTTAGATTAAATTAAAAACTAACTCTTAGAACAACACTAATTTTAATTCATTAAAATGTTTTCTCAGTTTTAAAGAAGGCTCAGTGACTTCGACTAAAGAAAGCATTGGTATATTTTCAACATGAAAATAATGAGCATATTGAACAACAATTTCAAAATATTCTGTGTGTGATTCTACTTGCTTATTCCTCATACATTTTTACTAATATAAAAAAGCTTTCTCAATAAAAGCAAAAAGTTTATAATGGTTAACTTATTATTTATCGAAGTTTCACGGTTTTCATAAAACAAATTAAAAGAAACATTTTACTCGAATGATGCAATGAAACACACTTCGTTGTTAAAATTTTTTTATAAAGTGAATACAATTGTGTAAGAAGGTAATATAACAGTTTTTGTTAATCGATTAAATGATTGCGAATTTGAATAAAGAAGTTGAATGTTTCTCGACATGTATCTACTATGAACATATATATTATTTATTTTAAACACTTAGATATTTGTAAGTGGAAGGAAATTCTAAAACTGTTGAGAAAAATTGGAAGAAAAAAATTTATTGTATACGAAGCTGGAAAATTAAGAATGCAACTTTTCAGGAGAATGATTTGAAATATTCTCTATTGACAGGATTTTCATTTTGAAGATCGTAATACTTGAACTCTTATAAGTTATTTTTTTCTTTATTCGATCATTTTAATAACATTTTTAATTATTTTAGTGATAATAATAAAAAAACACAGAAGTTTTTACACTTCAGTTTCAAAGATTAGGTGCAGCTTATGCCTCAAATTTAATTTGTTTAATCATAAAAATTAGGTGTTAAAAATAACTGTTCCGAATGAAGAAAGTATGCCGTTGAGTCTCCTAAACAAGGCAAAACGTCAAAATAAAAAAAAAGTTTTTGGAAAGAAGATAAGCAATTTTTTTGATTCCTGCATAAATCCGATAGTAAGAATTGCTTTTGTAAATGAAACTCTTAGGGGTGTATTGGTTATTACTTATAATGGTAAAAGGAATTGTTATTTAAAGTTTAAAAAATTTTGATAAAAGTTTTTGAACTTCTGAAATTTTTTCCCCGAGAATGAAAAGAACCGTTACAAAAATTATGTATAATTTTAAATAAAAGATAATGTAAAATAAAAGAATCTAATTGAATGTATGCTAAGGTTAATTTCATAAATTATTATTTATGCTATTAAAAATAAACATTGTTAAATCTAGTGCTTATTTATTGAATGTATACTTTATAAAACGGAAGTCAATTATCTAATTCTGAAAGTATTTAATATGTATTTTAGAGTTTAAACCTTAATCAGTTTTTAGCCTTATTTAATAAATCCATTACTTTTATAGAAAAATAGACGTTTTTATAAAAAGGAATATTGTGTAATTTTTTTTTTATTCACAGGTACGAACTACTTATTTCTCGATATCAGCACGTTTTGCTTGGTTGTTTCCAATGTAGAAACTGTGATTATGTGATAAACTTTAAAAAAATACTTTTAAATTTAAGGAAATGTTAAAAACAAAGATTATGAATGATCAAATACGATGATTAGCTATAGTTTTTCATAATTAGACGACTATTTCATTTGTAGAAAGAAGTCCGAAAAAATCACTGTACTATTTTCACCATCATTTTACCTGGAAAGGATTTCATTAATCATGATGTTCTCGTGAAACACTTTCAACCAATTTTTTTCAATTGGATCATTCCTTGAAATGTCGATAATTGATAACTACGTCAGTATCGTATGAGATGTGTTATGTTCTATGTACATAAATGTGAAAAATGTTATTGTAAATACATGTAAATATTTAAAAGAATGCGGTAGTATATAGGTATTAAGAAATATATCTAAAATGCGATCATTGAAGTTCTAGAGAAATGTATATAATTAAATAGTTGGGTGTCAAGGTAAACTCTTACCTAAATGGGAAATGGATATCTTTGTAAATTGTCGTTTGTCTTAAGGTTGTATATTTACATAATTAAAAGTTAACATTTAAGCCCAGATATGTGTATTATTAGTAAACTATAATCAACGTGAATTCAATTTTATACCATGTAACTTTTATTGATTGCAAAAGTAAGCTTCAATAAGATATGAATTTGCTAGATGGTATCTTAAAATGTATTTACTAGAAACAGGCTATAATATGTGTTACTTAGAAAAAATATTTTTAAAAAAACATTTAAAAAAAATAAAAGCACAAATCGCAAAAAGAATTTATGTATAAAAAATATCCCAGTGAACTGTTATCATTAATGTTTATAATCTGTAAAAACTGTCTTCTAGGAATTTGTTGCTTCATGAAATGTATGATAAAACTGACTTGCAATTCGTGAATTATTTTTTATTACACTTGCTAAATGAAAATATCTTTACTTATGTCTGGCAATCCAATAATTTACTGATAGCAATTTTATATAATAGTGATAGAGAAGTATCATGATTATAGTTCGGAAAGTATGAAAATATTCTCTTTATCGTAATTAGTCCAAGGGTATTATTTTTAGCTTTAAAGAAGTAAAAAAAGGCAGTTTCGCGAAATCCTCTTATCTTCTTTAATTTATCATTAGTGAACCACAGATTGTCGTCAATTTACTTTAAGATAAGCCCACAATTGTTCAACATTTTTTTGTAGAGGCGAAAATGTTCTTTATTTTCTTCTAATGATAATACTCCATTTATATAAGTGTAATTAATGTGTTATTCAATTACCTAGTACTAATTATATGAGCAGGGAATTTTCTTTTAAAATAATGAACAAACCTACTTTTTTATTTTGTATTCGTGTTTGTATCACTATTTAAAAACTTCGAGTTCTAAGGCGCCGAATTATATTTTACAAAATAAACTTTAAAATATAGATACCTTTTTTCTTTTATATTTATGGATATAAATTTAAGCTAAAATATTAAATATTTTGGCAGCAATGATGGAAAATTGCATTTAATGTTTACGTTACAAAAATCGAGTATTGTCTAAGGAATCGTGGAAGACATTAAAAGTAAAAGGTGTTAAGAATGTTCATATAGGAAATTTTTTTTGTACATTTCACTGCTTCAAAAACAAAATTTTCACATTATTTTTAACAAAGAAAAAAATATTTAAATATGTTATATTTATTTAGAATAGCATTAATTTTTTTATTTTTCTAAGCCACATTTATATAAGAATATTTTAATTCTTTATTGTTTATGAGATTTTTTTTTCATATTTAATTTTGTACTGTAATTTTGATCTGTTATTTTAATATCTTGTATTGATTTCAGGTTTATCTATTTAAATTTTAAAATATTCATTGAATTTAGATTTCTAACTATTTTGATGATAAAAGAAAAGAGAATAAAGAAAATAAATTTTTACCTGAATAATAATCCGTTAAATCATCTAAAAGGGGTTACATAGCTGGAATTTAAAAATATTTTAATTCAGAATTGAACATTTGTTTGCGTGCGTAAATTGTTTAATTTGTTTTTAACGACAGTAAAATTTTGTTTTTGAAGCAAACGATAGTTATATCTCTCGGATAGAAAAAAATATATAGCTGTTGTATCCAAATCTCTGAAAAAGCATATTTATGCGTTTAAATATTTTTAATTGGAAATATCTTTTTACTTTCCTCGATTCAGAAATAATCTATTTTATTAAAAGTATCTTAATCTTCTGCAGTGGTCATTTAACGTAAAGTTATGTATTTAGTGGTTTGCATTTTATACTGCTAAGCCATTTTTGGAAAATTAAGCCCTGGATTCCTTGACAATTTCATGTTCGATTTTATAATATCCAGTTACAGTCGGTTCAAGTGAGGATTTGTTTAATTTAGTATTCAGAGGGTGTTTTTTCCAACTTAGAAGATGAAACTTTATGCTATAAATCTTTTAAAAGTTATGAGAGATTTTTGAAATCAGAAATAATTTGTATTTGTATTACATTTAACGATTAAATTGCAATCGTTTTATTATTTTTTTCTTTTACATTTGCATTTCTCCATACTACTTTTTGTTCCAAATTGTAATTATAGTATCATTTTGTAATTTTTTTGTTTATCATTATCATTATCATTATTTGTTTGTTTATTTATTTTCATCATTAACTGTTCAGAAAAAGAATATAAATGGATTCAAAATAACTGTTTTTATTGTACATTTTAAAAATGTGTTTAACTGATTCTTTGGTTTGTGTAAATGTAACTTCACATGTGTATATATGTTTCTCTTTATAAACTGGAGTTTTATTCAGATATTTATTTACTTAAAATGAAAATAATTATTTCATTTTTATAATTTTCAAGATTGTAATACAAGTACCGCTTTTCAATGTTCGAGTTTATTACTCAGGAAATTTCATTTGTTATTGTAGATTTAGGTTCATTAGGCCTGTGAAGTTGTATTTTGTGATTTTGTTTGTATTATTTTGTTTTTTCAAGAGAAATTTAATTGTTTTACTAGATAACTTGAATTTTTGACAAATTGAATTCTCAGAAGACATGTACACATGTATATCCTTTTGTATATATCCCTAATTTAAGAAGAGTAAGAAGCTAATATATGATTCTGATGTACTTATTTTCTAATAATAGTATGATTTAAAACATTTTTGTTCCAACATAATGTGTTTTGAATTTTTGTCTCAGAAATGCTTTAGAATGTGCTTGTACTATATGAACAAAATAAATTATATTGCGTGTAACATAGCTTCAGTGTACATTCCAACATTATTTAAAATAAGTTAAATTTCAAATCATATGTATAAAAAATGTTTTCATAAATATTTTATTTTTTTATTTTCTCTTTTAATCAAAGAAACGTTTGGTTAGAAAATTTAATTTTCAGTGCATTAGTTTAACCTTTTATCGACCGACGGTACTTATATAAGTACCACTCACTTTAAAATAACATAGAATAACCCTTTTTACGAATATTCTGACGATACTTTTCAGGAATATTCTTTCAAATCCACTCTTCGAAGATATATGGCATTATGGGTTCTATGATGAGTATTTCAGCGGGGAAGGCGAATAGTTTTATAGCAGAAATTGCGTTTTCAGCGGAATGTGAAGATTATCATTTTTGTCTCGAAAAAATAGTTAATGTCAAAATTTAAGGGTCTTATTTTTTTGTATGTTAATGAAGACATTAGAAAAATATTTGACTATTTATTTTAAGTGAACAGCGTATATAATTAATTTTTCAGTTGAATATTTTTAATTAATTAATTAGCTCTAACTAATTAAATTTCCCAAAGTTCAGTATTTTGTTTATGTAAATCCCTTAATTTTCAATGTAGTGATTCAAAAAAAAAATATTGCATGAAAAAAACTGCAGTAAATCATAATGCGGTCGATAAAGGGTTAATGTTCAGACTCCGACAGAAATATTTTTTTGGTAACTTAATCATAGTAATACATGTTAAGGACATATTGTGCTAATATACTAATAAATAGTATGACGGATTCTATTGCATATTCATTACAATTTTTTGAATGATTTAATACTTTTCTTCCCTTACAAAATTTCAAAAAAAAAAAAAAAAAAAACAGATGTCATCCAAATAAAATGTTTTATAAAATTAATTGAAGTAAAATGAAGGTATATTTTTCTAGAAGAATGCCTTCTGGTACAGAATATAAGGACATAATAAGGAATTACATTTTTTCAACTTTAAAACTGAATGACCTTTAGAGTGATGGACTATATAAAAATGATTAAAATTGTTTTATATCTGAAAAAGTTTCACTATATTTCTCTTTAAAAAACGTTAATGCATAACTTAATTCTTGTGTTTGAATATTATGAAAAATAATTCATTCACATCGTTTAAACTTAAATATTATACACTATACACAGTTTTTGTAAAAGTAGCATTGCAAATCAGTAAAAATATGAGTATTTGAACATATTGTATAGATATATCTTTAGTACAATATTTATTCTAATTAATATAAGCAGCTATGTAGTAGAAAACAAACTTAATTTCCCATTTATGTTTTCCCCAAGTACATTATTCGTTTTCACTCCAGAAATAAGCTCCCAACTTAGAAATATTTATTTAAAATGTAAATTTCAAATTTGGCTTTTATCACCTGATGCACGCAAAGAAATGTCATTTAATTAATCATCCTATTAAGGAAAAGATAAATAATACTTTAATTGAATATTTCTATAAATATCACAAATTTTCTGTCATAAATTTTTTACTATAAAAATCCGTGGGAGATTAAGAAATACTTGTTCCCTCTAAAACAGAGATTCGCAACCCCCAGTCCACGGACCAGTACCGGTCAGTGGATCAAATGGTGCCGGGCCATCTAAAGAACATTAAACTATTGCCATTTTATTTAAAGTGGTGCATTTCTCTCGGATTTGCCAAACTTTCCACGGAAATCACTTTATATTCCCCGTAAAATCACTTTTATTCATTTTTGGTGTATCTATATTTTATTCTGAAGGCATATTTAAATGTAACTAAATTAAAATTGTTAAATCAAAACAATCTAAAATACAAACAATCAACGTGTCCCACCCTCAGCGGGCCGCGGTAAAGTTATCAAACGTTGACCGGTCTGCAGTGATAAAAAACGTCGCGGAGCACTTCTCTAAAAGGCATATGAACAACTTATACTTCAAATGAATGATAAATACAGTTCACATCTTTAAAAGTAATTTCTAAGAATACTTCTGGAAATAACAGACTTGGAGAAACAATTAAGGGAAGAGCTCTTGGACAAATTTTGAAAATCTAATCTTTTCGAACGGCTACTAGCTTTAACTGAATACATTTTATTTCCTTCTTGTGGTACATTTAAGGATCAGCATTGCAACTATAGATAGAGGTCCACAATACTTCTTGAAGATGGACAATTTTTCTTATTAATTCTAAATATTTGCTCTTTTTTGGTATTATCTCACAAATAAATCTCTCTTTTTGGAATTTTGCTTAAGTCTATTGTCTATGTATTTGATTGTCTTAAGGTATCCGACTACTTGCTACAACTTTTTTTTGTAAAAAAATGGAGATATGGAGATTTTGTTTTTGTGGTTTTTAGATTTATTCAGTACATTTTAATAGAAATATGCTAAAATTAAGGAGAGAAAAAGAAATTATGGTTGCTAAAATGAGAAAAAAATGGGTAAAAGTTTACAAAAAATTCCATAAATACCTCTCTACAAAACGTTTATGAACAAATTTTCAATTATGATGCATTGTTTTGCTATTTATTTTTGAAATAACTATCAGGATAAGAAATATTTTTTTTACAAGAGCACTTTATCGTAGTTTTTATATGAAATTGCTTAAAAAATAGTGATTATATTCACATAAGGGACTATAAATTTTGTAATAAAACAGTGATTGATAAATCCGAGGGTTTAAACACTTCTACTATTTTATAGAACATACACAAGAAATTTCAGTTAATTATTTTCAAAACTTTTTGAGCAATAACTATCCCCATTTGAGCATTTTCAAAAAAAGCACATTTCGAGTAAAACGCATTTTATGGTATGGCATCTTGCTTAAAGTAGTGGCATCTGCGTTTATTAAAACACTTCCAGTTTTTGTTCCAGTGAATGGAAAATGATAAACTTGGTATTTTTATAAAGCTAATAAGATGGTCTATAAAATAAAATCATAAAAAAAATACCAACTTTTGGCAGCATTCACAATTTTAGGATAGTTGGATACCTTGAATGAAAGCTGGTGAGGAATATCTTCAAAAAAAATTTTTCTTTCTGACTTACGATAGAGATTCAATAACTACTAAAAGTGCTTCACCTTTGGGACACTTTGTAAAAGGGAAGAGCAATTTCACATTAAAACATCCAACATTCATAATGTTCATTATTTCCTTCTATACCTGCTTTACAGGTTTCATTATGGTGTCTTCTAAAAAAGCGAGAAATTTTCTTCAAATCTTAATTGATACTTTCTACAAAACAAATGGGGGAAATTTTCCACAGCTCAGCTAAGCGTTCTCATTTATGCTTTAAATAAACTCACCGGAATTAAAAGAGAGTGTATCAAGGAATATCCTTGTCGAGAATAGCTGCTTATGGGTAGTCACGTCATTTGATGAATGGAAAGGTTACAGATTGCGTGATCCTGGACATAACTAAACAAGGTAGATGCAACGTAATGGACTCCCGACGTATTGGATTATTTCAGAAAGTACTAAATGTTCACAAATCCCATCAATGAATTCTATGTATGAGAAATGCGAAGTAAAAAAACAAAAAACAAAAACAGAATTTAGTTTTTATCCTCATTTCCGGAATATATTTTTCTCGTTGAGTTGAATAAGGACAGTTTTTATTGTCTTTGAAAGAAATGAAAAGCATATTAAGCTTAAATGTCCTTTTTCAAGCGTGGTTTGCATGCAATGAAGTGAGTATTTCTGATTTCGAAGGACATTGAATAGAAAGAAATAACACAAGATTTAGTCTTAGTTTGGTTTAATAGAAAGGTATGCATTGTAATCTAGATATTACTGTTCATTCAAAATAACATGCAATCGATCTGTTCAATGAAAATCGATACTCTTCCAAAATAAGAGATTTTAGCTAAATACAAACAAAATATTTATTAATATTAGGTTGAGATTTAAATGTTATTTTGGTGTTTCAAAATAATACATTTGCTAAAATTTCAGTGCAATTCCATTTCAATATATCTAGAAAAATCATAAGCAATGAGAAAAATACTTTAAATAAAAACAAGTACAGCATTTGATGAGTTTTTATGAGGATATATATATATATAAATGAAAGATGATTAAAAATTATATGGAAGCTTGGTATTTTAAATGTTTTTCACCTTTCTTATGCAATCAATGCAAAAAGATACTTTATCCAAATGAAGATCATTGGAATTTTTCAGTGAAAAAATATATTTCCATTTGCTACAGTTTTTTTTTGTGCTTATTATTCTCTTTTTTAATGTTTACAAACAGGGAATAATGCCGTCAAATTTAAAATAAAAATGAATTGAATAGCGCAAGTATTTCCAATTCTTCTTAGAGTTTTTTAAACTCTAAATGAAATCATGTTTTATTAAATTCATTAAAATGTAGATATAGCATAATTTTTTCATTTTTTAGAAGAATTTGGGATTTTAATATATATTTTTTTTTCTGAATTCGACATGACTTACATGTATTCTTGCATTTATGTCTAAAATCGACCTTCTTCTTGAACATTATTAATATCAAAATATGCATGTTTGGATGTTTTCCTTTTTTTATATACCAATTCTCAATTTTTAGATCATGAGTAAACCACGTATTTTAAAAAGTAAATACTTAAGCTTTAAAATCTCTCAAAAGTTTTTTAAAAAAAATTAAGATTTTAATTGGATATCCGTTTAAAATTAAACTTAAATTTTATAACATTTTGTTACTTTCTAACTTCACACTCTAATCTACAGAATAAAACCTATGAAAATCCTCGTTAAAATTCCGAGCATTTATTACGTTTCATCTCTGGATGTAAATTTGAAAATAACGAGTAGTCTTTTTCTCTAAAAGTGAACAGGAGATTAGAAAACTGGAATAAATAAAAAGGCAGAGTTGAGTTTTAGTGCTTAATAAAATCCAAGACATAATCTGAATATAATGAATTAACCTTTACAAACTAGAGGAGAGTCACCGGAAAGGTAGTCGACTTTTCTTAACTTCCATTCATAAAAGCAAATTTCGGGGCTCCATTAACATGCTTATTGCTTTGAAACTCTGACTCTTGGATTTCTGTACTTTATTTTATTGCTTGGGTTGACTATCTGAATGGAGTTCATAAAATTTCTCAAACGTTATAACCGAAGAAGATCAAATGGAAGGTTGAAAGTGGAAGACGCTTTTGAAAATTGTTTTTAATTTATTTAAACATTTATATTTCTACTAGAAGCAAGGACATAGGCACGGAATAAAATACCGCAATGAAATCACATGAAGTGAATTAAGTTCAGTAATGTTTAAGGCAACGCTTCTCAAACTTTCAATATTCACGACCCAATACTCACTCATAATTTTTATCACCCCCCTCCATACAATAACAATATATTGAATGCAATAATACTATTCTTTGACGCTAAAGCTACAATACGACTCTAACCTCTTAAGTGCCACC
>BMAV01021493.1:199110-226199 GCA_019973955.1 Trichonephila inaurata madagascariensis
AAATTTAAGGTAAATAACCTCTGATTTTCTCTTATTATTGTCTTATTTACAAATTAAAATTTCAGATAACCAACCGCTAATTTTTCTCTCATTGTTGTTCTTATAAAAAAAATCCATATGTACTGTTTAGTGAAACATATTTATTTCTATGTTACAAAACTTTCTATCATGTCAGCAATTTTTAATTTAAAGAACGATAAAGAAAATATAGTAACATTTATTTATTTCAAAATTCGCAACAAATTAACTATGTTAATACTTATACATTTAGGATTATCAAACAATCAATAAAAGTTACCAGTTTGAAATGTCTGATAATATACTTTATAGTTATTTTATTATTCAATTTCCAATTAAAAGTTACGCTATTCTCATAGACGTGCATATATGGTGTATCGGGGGGGGCGGCGAGAAAATGCCACTAAACAAATTTTCCTCTGAAATAAGTAAATCTTTCACAAACATTATCAAGGGCATTTTATTACATTCCAAAGCCTTCGAAATAGTTTTACTGATAGCAGCTAAAAAAAAAAATCGTATTTTGGAAAAACGGATATGTACGTCCGAGACACACAACGCACCGGTTGAGTGAAATGGACACATATACACCGGTGACACTTAAGGGGTTAAATATAACAAGCATATTTTCTGAAATAATTATTATCAATAAAAAGCATATTTCCTTAAGACATACTCCCATATTTATAAATATATTAAATTACAAAAGAGACTTTTAACATACTCTACAAAATTAATCTTCCTAGTGTTCTATTGCCTTTATATTTCCATCCGTAAAGAACAAAAACTTGTGCCTAATCAAAGAGTTTTTAATTCAGCAAATGAGGATGCTGATATCAAAACTGTAGATGTCGACAACCCCAGTTGAGATCATTTACGACCCCCGCGTACTAAGAACTAGAAAGTTGTGGTATCTTTTCCGTTATTAATCTCTATTAATAACAACTACCTCAGTCATCATAGGGCATTAGAGGCTAGACAAAACCTCCTCCAAGGCTAAATTTATTTATCCTCGACGCATCGTTAGTGTTTGAAGGTATATTACTGTTGACTTAGCTGGTCATGTGTGTGTATGTGTGTGAGCGTATGAAGGAAATGGAGTATTGGCTTCCCTTTTGTTAAGCAAACACAAGAGTACTGCCTTGCTTGGCTGTAATGAATTGACTCTGCATACGATCTTGCGTTTCTTCCGTTGTCTTTGCTTAGCTGGTTTTCATTAAGAACGAAGAATGAAGAGACCGAGGTTATTTAAGGGAACGGCCTAATGCAATTAGATGGATTTGTTTTGTGAAAATTGCGACGCTCTGTGTGATGTTTGGTTTCCTAGCTATTGGTTTTTGGGATTGTGTTCTTAATTTTTTAAATATACCGGACTTTTCTTTGATTTCGAAATGAGACGTTTAATAAACGATGCTGGTTAGCTGGAACTGTATTTGCTTAACAACTTGTGATGGAAAATAACTGGAAAGGGATTGAGTATTTGGTATTTATTAAACCTTTTTATCTCGAGTATTTATAGTTAATAAGTTCTTAAGAAATGTTTATGTGATAAATGTTTTTAATAATAATATTAATTATATTTATATATATATAAATATATATTGAATAAAATTCCTTAAGGCTATCTTCGGCTAATGTTAAAGAATAGGGGCCGAATTCGGAATATTTTTTCAGATATAAAAGTACTCTCACACACACACAAACACAAACAATATTATATTCTGGCTACACTATCCTGTAGAGAACCGCTTATTTTATCATACTACTAATTTTTATGCGAGTTCTGACACATTTTTTCTTTTATAAAATGTGTTGTGCATTTTTTTCTCTATACCGTAATGCTAAATGAGCTATCATTTCACATGTTAAAAGGAATAACTAATTATTTATGAAACATTTTGAAATTTTAAAAACACTATATTATAAACAAATGCACGAGTTACAATGTCACACATTTTTATAAAAATTGAGGCATTTTTTTCTGTCTGAAAATGTGCTCCGCGTAAAGTTCACGCTCTCGTACATACGGCGAAAACAGCCTTAAGAAAGCACGTAGTTCTCTAGTACGAAAATTATTCATTAATTATCACAAAACTTTATTACTTACATTTTGTTTCTAAAATTTCTTTCTTCTAGCTTTGAAATTTTAATCTCAGGCTAAGAAATTTCGTTTATTTCTAATTTTTAGAAGTCAGATTTATTGATATTGAAAATCTAGTTTGTTATCTCTTATAACAACATGTGTGTATATTTGACTATATACATAGATCCCCATTTACCTAGAAGAGAAAAATCTCTATTCATTAAAAAAAGGGGACACTTTTTATAAGATTGAAGTTTAAATATAATATATCCTTCTGTTTGACAAAACAGTATTTTGTATTGGAAAAAGAACAATTTACATGAACAACAATTATATGCAAGAACATCCTAATATATCCATTTGAAATTAAATTTTGTGCTTTTATACATATCACATTTTAGATCATAGGCTTCCAAAGTGGTTCCTATGGAACGCTGGGAGTTCTTGGGACTGTTGACGGAGTGTATGGAAAATAGAAATTAACTTTGGAGTGCGTGGACAACGATAAATGAAAGGTTTAACAGAAAGTAAAATCTTTGTAACCCAATTCCATTATAATAAAAGATAAAATAAATGAATAATAATTTTTACGTATTTACAAAATTTAGAGTAAAAATTAAGAATTTTAGAACAAATTTTTAAAAAAAGTACATAGAGTACAAGTAATGTCAAGCATCGCGCGGAGAAGTCGTGCCTTTTGCGAATTCGGCCGTCTGTTTAGGTGTATACAGGAACGAAATCTCGATGCCATGCAATAACTCGTCTAAAATATAACTGTATAAAAGTGTCGTACAACTAATCAACAGTTTTGCTTAGTGTATGATCTCGATATGTGAGGTGAATGTAGCAAATTTGTTTTTAGTTTTAAACACTAAGCAGTATTTTTCTTCATATTGTTAAAAAAAAAACCCATCTCATTGGGGGAAAAAAACCGTGTTTCTACATTTTAATGCATAAGTTATAATTTGAATAAAAATACTACTTCAGATATCACAGAAATTATTTTTACTTAATTTTTACGCCATTTACCATTCAGGACATCAAATGTTAAATTTATAATTTTTTTACTATGCATTGAAACAGAGTTAATTCACTTGGTGGTTCATGGACTAGCTTTTAGTATGGAAAAAGTATCCAAGAACACAGTAAGTTTGGGAGTCATTACTTTAGATCACCGCGGCCCCACCTATGCAACAGGGTGACATTGCGGACCCCCAAGATTTTGGACATCCCTCCCCGACTTAATATTCATGATCAAAATTCAAGTTCTAGTAGAGTTTCTTCGTTGGGGGGACTATTTGGTAATCTAGTCCAGGATGGCATATCTTTCAATTTTTCCACGAGACGTTTCAGAGTCTGTAAAACTGGGAAATCTCAACGTTAACTGAAAGGTTCCACGGACCCCCTAGAAAGGCGATGTGGACCCCCAAGGGTCCGTTGACTACAGTTTAAGAACCCCTGCTTTATATCATCTATTGAAAAAGAAGCTATTTAAATTTATTCGTTTTTAATTCGATTCATTTTATAGGAATGTAAAGTATTAACTGAATACAGAATAAAACATAGATAAATATAATAGCATTGAGTATAAAATAATGATACTGGGAAAATAAAGAAGTTATCTAACAAAATACAAAAGACCATTTATTATTCTTATACATTGTTGAACAATATAAATTAACAAGTAATATAAAAAAAATTTTTAAAGTCAATTCCTACTTCGATCAACAAAGAAAAATTTTATTTTAGCTACTTTTTATTAAACAGTTACAATTAATATAAATATGTATATACATAGGACAGAATCACAACATTAAGTGGTCATTAATTTTTATTAATTATCATTAAAGTATCGTATTGTCATCCAAAACAATCGTGTCTATAAAATTTCAGTTCAACTGAATGCTTTAAAACGTGAGAAAAAAATTTTTTTGAAGTTTTAACCCAAGTCGCTAAAAATGAAGCCAATATGACTGTATCTGTAATTCTTTAAATAATTAGTTTCAGTCAATTAGTTTGAGTTAATTATAATTAAATTATCTTATTTTTACCCCAAACAATAGTGTATAGAAAATTGCAGCTCAAACGAGTGCTTTAAAATGTGAGAAAAAAAATATTTTTATGTTTTGACACAAGTCGGCAAAAATGATGCCAACGTAGCTGCATTTGTAATTCTTTGAATAATTAGTTTTAATCAATTAATTTTTATTAATTATAATGAAATTACCGTATTGTCATCCAAAATAACCATGTATATAAAATTTCAGCTCCAGCGATTTAAAATGTATTTTGTTAACGATTAAAAATTCCACGAAGATAAATAAATAAATAAACAAATATATAGAGAGTGAGAGCTAATTGTAGGAATTGAATAAATAAAATTAACTTTTTATCAGAATTACAGAATACAATATAGGTATATTGCATCTGTAGAATAATAAAAGGTATTTTGTCTGTAGTCTTGCAAATATATATATATATATATATATATATATATATATATATATATATATATATATATATATATATATATATTTGACATAAGACATAATCTTAGACATAAGACATAATCTTAGCGATGAACAAATCGAGTACTTTGTTATTTCCCAAGTTTCATTTAACATCAAAACATCCTGAAGTAGTTACTCGATCATTTTCCTGTTGTCGAAAGTTTAATAAGCTTAGTATTCTGTTTATGTGATACTGATCTTACAATAATTGATCATTGTTACTTTTTTCTATTACTAAACTGTCTTAAATACTAGCTATTGTTTTGTTTAACCACGTGAAAATGTTATTCTTCTCTTCTCGTAATGAACTATAATTAGTTCTTCGCTGGATATTTTCCGACTTAAAAAATATATATATCGAATGCTGCTTGCTGTGACCAGGGAGGATTTGTATTGGAGTGCTATTTTCCATGAAAATGTATAAACTATTAAGGCATAAATATTTGATCTTTTTCTTATCCTTATTTATTTCTTATCCTTTCCTTTTTATTCTTATTTAATGCAAATGTCTGAAAATTGGTCATACTCATGAATCTTTGTTTCATAGCCCATAGTTTCCGTACTTAGATAATTAATTGAAAAAAAGAATTCTCCGATTTGGTAAAAAGATGCATATAAGAATGCACCACTTGAAAAAACGTAAAGATTTATAAAAAGTAAAAGAAAGAGAAGTATTTTGTAATTATGTCCATTCCTTGAATGGTATTGTTTTGAATCTTTTGAAAAACATAAATATTAATTTCATAGGAAACGTTATTTCTTATCCATAAGATGCTTCTTTATATTTAAGGCTTGATACTTACGTATTCTTGCAACAATCACCAACTCTATTAATAATTTGCCAATTTGGCAACCTGATTTCCTATGTGTAATATGCACTGAATTGGCAACCAGATGCTTCGTTTCATGTAATGTCGCCAATAGGTTGAAACAATACGTAAGTACCCAAGGCTACTTCATACCATAGAACATAATCGAAATAGGAAAACTTTTATTAAATTATTTCACGTTAAGTCACATACATGATTCTAATTTATATTTTTGTTAACCCCTTAAGAAGATAATTTTTTGCCCGAAATGTTCCAAGAAAGGCACGTTTTTCATTACATATCACTAAGCAGAATACTTAACAGAATGCGGAAATATAGAAGAATTTTATTTTAATTTTCAGTTTTAAAGTTTTCACACTATTTTTTTTTTAATTCTGAAAGACAAAAACCTTTAAATGTTTGCTTTTTATAAGTACACTCTGCATGCTATGATGAATTTTTCATATATATCTTAAAAGAATTTCTCTCATACATACAAAAACTTTCTTGTTCTTACCTCTTTTTTAAACAGTTTAGGTTTTATATGTCTGCATATATATAGGCACACATAATTGGAAGCATGTAATACTAAGCCTTATATTGCAATGAAAACAGAGATGATATCAGCTTTTTTGGATTATTTTTCCATTTCCATTTCTTATCAAGCAATAAATTGCACATTGCCTTGCCAATCTTTACCGAATGTTTTTAAGAATCTAATTTCCTGCCTTCAATGAAAAATTCGCACTTCCACCACAAAGATAATACCTGATGAGAAGTATTTCAGAGCCATGGAAAAACTACATCGCTTAAAACACGAGCACTAATAATCTTAACTTTAAGAATTAAAAATATGCGCAAATCAAAGATAGAAAGAAGAAAATATCAGTGCCCGTACAGAGTACGGTCAAACTGTTTAAGACCAGCCTCTGGTAGCCCGTACGGTGTAAGGGCAAACCAGTTAAGGGTCAATCAGAATGGGATTTTACAATTTAAAAATTTTCAGAAGCTGATGTGTGTTAAGCTAAAATATATTTTATGATTTTGATTTTGTATGATTGTTAACAGCATTGCGAAATAAAATATGGAAGCATTGTTATTGAGAATAATATAAAACACTTATAATTTTCAAATTATTATGACTCAAAAAATAACCTCTATATTACGCAAAATGACTTTTTAGGTATTAAGGCAGAATTGATTTATGTCAGAGTGAAAGGACTGCAGTTAATAATTCTGTAAAATATGTCTGAATTTAGATACGATTAATTTTCAATAGTTATATATTTGTATCTAAAAGAACTTGAAGAGTAGAGGAAAAATCACCCGTAATTTTGCTCTAGCCAATAAAACACTTTGTAGAGCTTCATTTGATATATATATATATATATACAAATTTAATAATGGTAGTAAAAATTGGTGTATAACACATTAAATAGTATTATCCACTTCTACATAAAAACCTATAGCTGTACAAATATTAGCAAAATTAAATACTATAAGCAAAATATATTTTTATATATCAGAGTATTAATAATCCCTTAAATAACAGAAATAATTTATAAAGTCAATACTTAAAAAGTTATTATTATTGACAAGTTATATATGCTAAAAGAAATAAATATATGTTGTACTGTATACTAATTTATAATAATGATAGTTTTGAATGAGTTTAAAACAGAAGCAAGGACATTTTACTGAAAAAGTACATATATGTATATATATATATATATATCAGTAGCGCACACAAAAATTTTCAAGGAAGGGGGTCCAGCGTCGAAAGTCCACCATTTTGGTATCATGCTCCATTACGTCAATACAAACAATACAAAATTAATCATTGAATAAATAATTAGCATTAATTAATAAAATTAATTTTTAATAACAAATGCATAATTAAATTTTACGTAATATATAAATAGGATTATAACCAATCGAAAAAAAATTCAAGGGTTATGGGGGGTGTCTGGACCCCTAAGACACCCCCTTGTGTGGGCCACTGATATATATATCAGCTGTATTTGTGTCATTATAAAAACTTACTTTATATATAGAAACAGTTACTTCCTTTCATTAAATGTTAGCTGAAGTGATTTTTATGCACTTTCATTCATCTTTCACTTATGAGCTATTATTATCTAGTACAACCATTTTCATGTCTACGAATCTATTCAACCAGTTCGTTTTACCCAGTGAATTGGTAGAGAAGCAGAAACAGCTGTGATAATATTCAATACTTTATGAGCCTAGAAATATCTGAACTATCACTTGATATGCTTCAGAAAATATAAGGTATCTCTTTATGTATAGGGGATATCCAAGATAGAACATAAAATACTCTTCGTGTCATCTCGTATTATTGTGATGATTTTTGATGTATATGTCTGGAGATAGTGTACCATAATCGCACATAAAAAGCTTTTTTTCAGAAAATAGACAATGTTTGAACTGTAATACAATAGTAAATAATCACAGAAAGTAAAGAGCTTTGTTTTTATCAAATGTATAACTATGTATAAAATGCTGTTATCTTTTTCCAGCTAGTATATTCGGGATAATATTATTAATCTTACCTTTTCTTTATTGCAGAATTGGACAAAATTGATTACTTGTGTTAAATGTTAAGGTATCCAACTACGTTTGGAATCGTGATTTTGCAAAAAGCTTATAAATGGATAATATTTATGATACTTAGGGTCACTTAGATTAGAAAACGTATATAAAATTGTCTTAAGAATATTATAACAATAAAAAATTATTTAAGTACAATATTTTGACAAAAAATGAACATAGAATGACCCATTTTCAAAACATTCTCCTTTTATGAAAAATGCTTCTATTATAATAATATTTTTTCTGTATATAGCTCAGACCTCTGTATAGAGGCTCAACTATAATTTTTGAAATATACAACTTAGAAGTGGATTTATCCATATTTTACTACAACAGAGGAGACAAATTTTAAGAAGAAAACACCGATCATTATTTCAATTGGTGGTAACTCTGAAAATAATGTGAATTTTTAAAAAATCCTAGTTCAGACTCTGTGGAAAAGTCTTTACTTTATATAAACAAAATATTATTATTATAGAAGCCTTTTTTATAAAAGGAGAACGTTATGAAATAAGGTTATTCAAAGTTAATTTTTTGCCAAAATATTGTATTTAAATAATTTTGTTCGTCATAATGTCCAAAAAACTATTTTATACATGTATCCTAATCTAAGTGACACTAAATATCATGAAAATTATCCATTTATGCGTTTTTTTTAAAATCATGTTTCCGAATGTAGTCGGATACCTTAAACAAATTATTAATTTATTTGTTTCGAAACAACTCTAACATTATGTGGTTTCATATTAGATATTTATATTTTTCTAATTTAGAAGCTATTTTAATCACTACATGAGGAAATCGTTGCAAGAGTAATTAATTTCAGTAAGAAATTTGACGTAATCAAAATATTGCAATGATTTTTTGAAATGAAGGCTTTTATTTATAGCATTAATATAAATCAAGCTGTATGTAAATTTTAATTGTGGCTTTAATATTACTATTCGGATGCCAATGCAGATATTGATTAATTATTTAATTACCATATTTACTCGAATTTAAGCTGCATTTCCCCCCCAAAGTTTATGCTACTGAAAATCGGGAGTGGCATAGATTTGAAGGAAGAAAAAAATCGTTGGATGGGACAATTAGAACTATTACAGGTTCATGTATATATTGAAAAGTTTATAATACTGGTAAAATAACTAACTATTCACTTCTCGTTAGCTCTCATTTTAAATTTATTTTAATTTCGTAAAATTGGATATCGATAAACCATTTTATACACTATTTTTTAATTTTTCACAAAAACTTAATGAGAATTCGAGGTGCGGCTTAGAATCGATGGCGGCTTAGATTCGAATAAATACAGTAACATTAATTTTGAAATGTTTTCATGTAAAATCCCTTTCGAATATGTAATGATGCGTTACATTTTAAATAGACGCTTACATTGTACTATGTATACTGAAGTTCTAATTTTTTGATAATCGTTGCTTGTATAGCATGATATGCAACTAAAAATTATTTACTCAAGTGTGACGAAAGGTACAATGAAGTCAATTCGTATATTTTTCGCTTCTTACAAAGTTACGAATCAGGAAACAGTAATTATCTGGTAATTTATGGAACTAAACTGCAGTCTTTGCAATCATATCTCCAAGCCCTGTAATGAAAACTGTCTATTGCTGCTTTTCTTGTATTTCCTTTTAAGTCTTGTGACGTCAACAATTAGCAATAAATCACAGTTCCTATTGATGCAAGTCATAGAAATTGATTATATAAGATGTTCTACATCACGGCATATTGCTGTTTCCCTTCGTAACAATTTCATTGACTGAAATAATCGCTTTAACAACTTATTCTTTACTTCTGATATCCGTAATTTAGCGTTTGACTGTAATTTTGTTTATGTTGCTTGAAGATGTTGCAGGTTGATATTTTAACATGTTTGTTTCATAATGCATTCGTGCTTTTGCTTTTATATGGCTTCGAAAAACAGTTAGCTGGCTTCATCTGTAGAAGATACCTAAGCCTTTTAAATACTTTTTTTTTATATCGATTGTGCTTTATTTTCATCGATTTATTTACTTCTTGCAAATCAGTCTGTTTTTCTGATGTATAATATTCAACAGGAACTTCTATTTTGGGAATGCTACAAATATTTAATATCTAGTTCTTAATTTATCAATAAAGGTAGCATTATCGACATTAAACAAAAAAAAAATCATATTGTTATTATTTTATTCTTGATTGATATTTTACGTCTTCCTTAATTTGAAAATCCCTCATTTAATTCTTGAAGAGTTATTTTTAAATGCTAAATTATCTGGTCAAACAAATTACAGATTTTTTTAAATCTAATTTTTAATATTTTCCATTTGATTAGTTATAGTTATGTCCTTTGCCTAAGAACATTATTCACCATATACATTGATTTATGCAAAATTGTACGTAAAAGGTTTGTTAAAATAAGAAAATATAGAATTGAATTGTACTAAAAAAAAGAATTATCTGAGTTATAATATAAGATTCTCATTCCCCCTTTTTAATTATTATTTGTGAAAAAGTATTAAATTTCAATTAAACTGTCTGTCATAAAATTGAATTATGACTTTTCTTTAACTTTTAATATACCTGCCATGTTTATTTTTTTAATATACATTAAGCTACAAGAATATGTTGCGGTTGTTATAAGAATCAATATAAATTTCTCACAAAAATAATTATTCAGTTCACTGAGTTATAAAATATCTTTACTTTTATCGAGTAGAGAGAAAAAAATAATTTAAGCCTTTATACACGTTGTGGTGCTGCAAATATTCCAAGAATTGGGAATTTAAATTGTGTCTACTAGAGGAAAAAGAGGAATCGGAATTCATTCACAGAAGATGGAAAATATATTATTGAAAATTATTAACTGATTAATTGAATTCACTTTGTTTTTCTTTTCTTAGGATTTGATGAAGTCTAATTTAACACAGAAGATCAATTTTTAAAAAAAGTTATATATGTTACGTGTTTTAAGAGGAGTTTTCAAGAAGAAAAATGTAACGTACAATAATCAGAGTCAAAGTTTAAGTACGTAAAATGTTATTGCTTCATAAGGATTAAAAACAAGAATAAAGTCGCATATTTTAAACGCAACTTAATTTAATTCTTCTGATTTAAAAAGATATTTTTTTTAATCAAAACATGTTTTATAACTTTTAAAGCCTTAATTGCGAGAAAACTGTAATATTTGCTATATGACTGTGTTTAAACTACTGTATTTCGAGAAAATCTTTTTCCAAGGGGACATGGGACAAATTATTAAAAAAATCTTTAATTTAATGATTTTCACAATTTTTTTGCTTGTAACCTATATACATGTATTACGTTAAACAGTTTTTATATGCTCAAAATGCTGCAAAATATTAATCATTTAATTTTTTAAAGAAAAACTTAAAAATTTAAGAAGATATTTTAAAATGCTAATCCTTTTACAATAATCGATTACACACATGCAATTTGATTTACAAGTACGTCGAGCTATGTATAACAAAAGTTGGTATGGGTTTTCTGCCAACATGATTGATATTCGTAAAATACTTCTTTTTATGAAAGCTTATTGAAAATTTCTTGAAAAATGTATAAATTCAAAAATAAGTATATTCAAATTCAATATTAAAAAAAGTATCGCATTGATTCAAAAATGCTTATCAGCTTTTGTTACATATATTAATAGCAACAGGTAAAATAATATCAAATATGGTACAATAGAAAAAAAAAAGCCTTAGCTTTTTAATTGAAGATAAACTAGTTATTTTTCTTTCTGAGATAAACCAGTTTTTCTATGTCATGACTTATCATAACTCTGATTTTTTTTAACTTAGAAGCTTCTAATTTTCAGAGATTATAGAAAATTATATAAAAAATAATTTAGGCTAAAAATAAATTATTTGAATTTTTAACCGATTTTTGTCAATTGATTCATACTGTACCCTCTCTAAAATATCCATTCTGTCTGAAAAGATCAACGGCCTTTTGACATGTTGTTCTTAAATTGAAGTTTTTTTTGTTGACTTGTTATAAAATTAACTTCATATATGTATCACCAAACATGTCCCATGCAAAAAAAAAAAAAAAAAATCCGGAAATAACTTTAATTAAGTTTATAAAATCAAAATAAAATTGGAAATCATTGATTGTTGTTTGAATCGAAAGTCAAGGTCATTTATTCTTTCAGTACAAATACGAGTTAAGATGTTAGCTCATCGTTTGCAATAACGGAAAAAATAAAAGGAAGCGTTTGTTGAAACATCTGCTCCATTAACACAGCGTCACGACGACTTCTAAAAGAATTGTAAAGAAGAAGAAGAAAAAAAAAAAAAAGAATTCACGTCAGAGCCATTTTGCGTGTTGCAACACTTAGTTCTGTATTTCTAGTCACATTTCTTTTTAAATAATGTTCAAGAAATCTTTTCACTGATGTGTCCAAACATTACTGACATCACACATAACAATACTTTACAAGCCTTGTGTGCAAGACCTGTGCGTAGAGGTTTCAAAATTACGCTTTTAGATGTTGTATAAATGATACCTTTCTTCAAATTGGACAGATAAAAATCTTTTGAAATAAAATCTTAGCTCTTAGAGAAAAGATTGCTATTAAGATATTGAAGGCACGTATAAAACAAAATGTTATTGTTGGTAATGTTCTGGTAGTCGAAATTTGAGATGTTTGCCTCTTCAAAGTAATAACAAACACCTGCTTGTTTTGCTAAGTAGAATTTTTCATGCTCTGTTCTAATAAATAGGAAAAGTTAATCTTGTATCTCTATTGCTACTAATGATACTTCGAATATAACTTTTGAATTCAGTAATTAACACTTTTCTTTCACAGTTAACTGAAAAATGGGTTTTCAATCTATCTTCATCTTATAAAGTAAACCTCTTAAAAGCTTTGCAACAGCTACGAAAATATTTGCAAATAATAAAACTTTAGAAAAAGTTGAAAAAAAAAAATGCATAAACACTTTTGTTCTTCCAAAGTTCTGGAACATTTCAATAAAATTTAGACATCGAACTACAAGAGATTTGATTAAAAATAAAGTTCAAAGCAGCAAACTGTAGAACAGTGCTTCTCAACCTTTTTATTACCGTGGACAAATCAATGTTTGATAACTTTATCACTGCCTGCTGAGGGGGAGGGGAGCGTTGATTGCTTATATCTTAGATTGTTTTGATTTAATAATTTTAATTTAATTTTTTTAAAATATGCCTTTAGAATAAAATACAAATACACCAAAAGTTTATATAAAGTGATTTAATATAGAATATAAAGTTATTTCCATGGAAAGTCACACAAACCCCGAGAAAAATACACTACAGTAAACAAAATGAAAAAAGTTTATTGTTCCTTGGTTGGTCCGGTACTATTTGATCCTCGGCTAGGGGGTTAGGAACCACTGCTGTAGAATACTCAAACGCATTTTTCAATTATTTAATTCAAGGGTGTCCAACCCAAATGACCTTGCGGGCCACTTTGGAAAAACATTACAATCTCGCGGGCCGCAACATAAAAGTATGTACATTAAAAATATCAGATTTGGAAACAAAAAAACATTTATTGGAGTGAAAATTTAAAACAGAATGAGTTATTATTATTGTTTTCATTATTTTTTATGTATATAGACATATATAATTATAACAATGTTTATGTAATAAAATAATGCAATGAACAAATAATTTTTAAAATATTACAGTTGCCATTTTCTTGAAAATTACGGTGTTCCTTTTCAACTGATCTTTCGTTACTTATTGTTGAAATTTAATAGTGCTGTCATTCGCAGACGATTAAGTAAGACGATTAAGTAATAAGCCTTTATCTTAACCTTCCTGAATATCTTTTTTTTTAAACTTTAAAAAACATCTCTGACTGCTTCTTGCTTTTTGGGCACTCCAAACAGAAAAGGAGGAGGAGAAAAGAAAGTCGCACATATACAAAAAATCATGTACCATCCATAGTAAAGGATATGCATAATGCAATTCGGAATTTATTGAAAAAGTAATTTATTATAGAAAAATCAAATGTAACTGTTTGAGAAAATATAAATCTATTTTAATTTAAAGGACATTTCTATTATCAAAATGGATTTATTTTAAAACAAGAACAGATAACAGGCAAATACATTGTAGATTTATATATATATATATAAATTTCCCCTCAAATAAATTTCAAAATGATAAAACTTTAAAAATCTGATACTAAAAAAATTTTTTAAGAGTCGGTGGGCCGCAACTTACGTACTGGTGGGCCACGTGTTGGAAACCCCTGATTTAATTAGTCAATCGTAAGCCTTAATATTGCAGCTGTATTAAAATTTACACAATAATTTTCACTGAGTATTGTGGCGTTTTCACGTCACACAGCCGAAAAATCGGCTTTTTTTGTAGATAGGATAATAGCGTTCCTATGCGCATGTGCACTCCTAAATATTGCGGGATCATGTCTTCTGCCATTACCCCGGCAACCTTTGACTGTTAGAAAAACTCAGAGTGTAATTCGAGGTGTCAGAAAGAAATCACCACCATTCCAAGACACTGGAGTGGAGGGGAGAGTCTGTTGAAAAGCACCGAAAAGAACAGTACGTTGCTTCCTCCGTCACTTCCTCCGTTGCTTCCCCCAAAATTGGCTCTTGCGCCATAAAACCCCAAATTCACTCACTCACTCACTCACTCATCATACTCTGAACTCTAATGAAATAACCAATATTTTGAATAACCAGTGGAAATGTATGTACTATAATTAATAGCTGTGACGTAAATAAACCAAATATAGACGAACCTCTATGTAATGAACCTCTATATTGTGAATTTTTCTATACAGCAAACTTTTTCCTGGAACCTTGAACATTTCACGATTTTCTTCGTAAAACAACCTCTCTATAGCGAAGTGAATTTTCTATATAACGAACTTTTTCTTTTGTGATTCAATTTTTGTTCTCCCTTTTTTTTTAAAGTATTTCTGAAAAAAAATTTCAAGTTATTCTCTCTTTAACACATTTTATGGTGGTCATAAATCTTGAATTGGTTTTATTACATCCTAACTCTCGGAGAGCAATAGAGTTCTGGACGTTTCATCCAAGAAATTCAACCTTTAACCCTCATTGCCCAGTTCTCTAGAAACATCTTTCACCCTCAGTGGAGTTGTCCTGTGTTCCCGTGTTCAAATTATAAAATAATGTATGTTTAATATTACCTGTATGCTTTAAATTATAAAATGTCCTTAAAATTTATTAATTTTAGTAGAAATTTATTTTCTTAATTTTGAAAATACAGTGAATTCTTCGACATTCCTTTTCCTTGTTTTCCTTGAATTTTTTTTCTTTTTTGATGGGTAAGATATATAAAATAAACATATATTAATTTTAAAAAAGGTGTGAATAATTACTTTTTTTTAAATATATAGTGTTCATGAATTTAAAATTTACTTTTTGTGGTTTATAAAGTATATTAAAAGATGAACCTCTATATAACGAATTTTCCACATAACGAACTTTTTCCCGGAATTTCGCGACTTCGTTATATAAAGGTCCGACTGTATTTAAATTCCTAACTCTCACGCTAGCATTAATTTTCTTAAACGTCATAGTATTTTCAAAGTATTACTAAAATACATATTTAATAAAAACTTTTAGCTCGCTTAACATTTAATCACTTTTTCGTCAGGATTGCCTACGAGTTTGTTTAATTTGTATTAATAATGAAGTCGATATTTTACCTGCTTTGTGCTTCCTCATTTCTTCCCTTTAGGGTAAGTGTCTAATTCTGTTCCCCAGAGAATAAAGTGTTGCCGACTAATCATAATTAATACTGTTGAGCTACGTGTAGGATTCTATTAATGTGTTTACGATAAATAATGTTATTTATGTCGAAAGGCATTATGCGAATATTTATTCGTAACACGTTTTCTTCCGCAAAAATGTAGCGTACTGATTTAAATTAATATTTTCATCAAGTAAATACCCTCTGATTGCTGAAGACAATTTAACACAAAAGTTGGAGGCTTTTAATATAATAAATTGGGAAACTCTGATATGTTTGAGCTATTTATTTTTGTGTTTATACATTTTTAAACAGTTTAAGTAGTATAAGTGAGCATCTGTCTAAACTTTAGCTGTCTCTGGGCAAAAATATTTAAGGGGACACAGTACGATTCAATTGACAAAAATCGGTCAAAAAATCAAATATAATTTTTTTAGTCTAAATTATTTTTTTGTATACTTTTCTATAACCTCACAAAGTTTGAAAGCTTTAAACTTAAAAAACGCAGAATTATGATAGCTTTTACGTTCGTTTTTATTCACATCCCTATGACAAATCAAAACATTAAAATTACTTATCTTAGAAAGATAAAATAACTATTTTGACTTCATTTAAAATGCTAAGGCTTTTTTCTATTGTTCCTAATGCTTTGAAAATTTTTTAACCAATTGCTAATAGTACATTTAACAAAATTTGGTATGCATTTTTGAATCCAAGCATTACTTATTTTTTTAAAAATATTTGAACTCAGAATTTATACATTTTTTAAGGAATTTTCAATAAGTATTCATAAAAAAGAAGTATTGTACAAATACCAATCATGTTATCGCAAAATCCATACCAACTTTTGTTACAACATAGTTTGACGTACTTGTTCATCAAATTCCATGCTTGTAAGTAAATATTTGTAAGAGGAGTAGCACATTTTAAAATCCCTTCACACATTTTTTTTCCTTAAAAAATTAAATGGCTAGCTTTTTATAAATTTTTGAGCACAAAACGGTTTTATATAGTATACACACATAGGAGGCAACCAAAAAAGATTTGAAAATCCTTAAATTAAAATTTTTTGCGTAAATCGTACCATGTCCCCTTAACAATAAATATATACCAAATTCTTTTTCAAGATTCTGAAGCAATTAGTAATGATGTTTGAAAAATAAAACTAAAATGATGTTTTTTTTTCATATACCCACTGAATTGTATGAGCTAGAGTAGGAGTTGGCAACCTTTTTTAGTTGTGGCGTGCCAAACCAATCTACCAATATGATTCAGCGTGCCACACAGTAGGACATTTTTGAAACAATTAGATTCCCGCGATAATGAATGGAGAGTTAGAAAATAGAGGTCAATACTGTAGGTTTGCAGCTTTGTTACATATTAATTTTACAACATTTAAAGATATTTTTAACATAAAAATAAACAGCATAAAATGTAACTATTTCATCAACAACAATTTTAAAAAAGTTAAAAGTGTACATATATTATGTACTTTTTAAGTATATTAATTAAATAAGAAATAGACAACATAAAATATAATTATTTCCCTTCATTATTGTTAAACAAAAAGATAAATATTTTAATGCGAAACTAGTGATTGCACCACTCTACTTTCATGACGCAAAAATAAGGGTATAATTTGTGACCTTCAATTTGACACGATTCTGAGCATTCAGCTGTTAAACCTTTTCTTTGCAGACTCGAAATATTCCTCAAATGAGGAACGATACTCTTTTTCTTATATGTAGAACCATACGCGGAAAGCAAAGTGCATGCATTTTTCTCTCTTCAAAGAATTAAATCTCTCCAGCAATGACATTCAATAATTTACAAAATAGCTGTAAATTTATCTTCAGAGTTATCTTTCGGATTTTGTCATAATTCCGTAAATGCCTATAATTCTGAAGATGTTTGTCAAATAAGGTCCATTACAAATTTTTGAATTTCCATCCACTCAAAAACTGACAAATTTGTAGAGAAGTGCTGAGTGCCACTGAGAATTGTACCACATGCCACATGTGGCACGCGTGCCATAGGCGTGAGCTAGAGATTGCACCATATATTACTAAAAAAGTAATGAAAAACATTCAATTGGGAATATTAATTTGAAAGAAGTAATATTAATTTTAATATAGAAAAAATAGTTGAGATCAGTTTCAAGTTTGGATCATTTTAGATGAACCTTACTTTAACCTGACCTCAACTTTTAAACCTGAAACTTATCCCCATGATTATAATTTTTTTAACTTCACATAACACCTGGTAAATATACTATATTATCAGACTTTTTTTCTCTTAACAAATGAATCATGCATAGTTTAGGTCATTTGTCAGTATTTGAAAGGAAATTTCTCAGAAAAATCTGCTTTTTAAACCTTATGTACACAAGATGAAACTTGTTTTCTGAATGAGTTGCACAACAGATGAAAATTTAAACAACTATTCCTAATTGCAGGATATCCGTCAAAAATTGGATGTATCATTCACAAATCCATTTCATTATACTTAAAAAGAAATTAAGCAGTATAAAATAAATAAAATAAAATGAAGCTATATATACATAAACACGTTTCAAGAATATAAAAACATAATTTATAAAATATACTTAAATAATTTGAAAATTAAATACTGAAGAAAGAATAAAACGTATATTTTGCCGTAACTAATCAAAATATGTTTGTTGTAAATTTTCAAACAATTTTCTGCCTTCATATTAAATTACTTTGTAATTTAATATAAAATGAAGAAATAAAAATATTTACATGATACTTAACAAAATATCAGTATATATATGTGTGTGTGTGTAATCCATTTGCTGTTTTATTTTTATTGTGAATTTAAAAAAAAAATGATTTTTTTTTAAAAAAAAAGAAACTTGTGTAAGTGATGAAAACAAATTTTTTATGTGTTTCTTAAATTTTTCGATAACAGATATTTGTTAAGTTTTCCTGAATTAATAATTTTTACTAGTTTCATTCATAATGCATTATGGGAAATTATACATTCTAATAGTAAAAAGATACACTTCAGCTTGAAGGTAATAGTTGTAAGCCTTTCTTTATCTCTATAAATTTTGGATCATATAGTCTTTTCTCATTTATGCTTGCATTTATTTAGAATGTAAGACTCTTTATACGTTATCCTTATTTGTTCGCAAAAACGTTTTCCTGAATTCTTTCGTGTTACATTGAATTACATAACGATCAAAGCAAGGTTTATATTTTATTTTTAGTTATAATGTCAAACGCTTTTCCTCTTATCTTGTAATACCCTCTAACATTTGTGCAGCTACTTAAATACCTGATAGATATAAAAAGAAAAAGAAAATGCTTATCATCACACAGGCATGATAAGTATTGAGAGATGATTTTTTTTCAAAATATCTTGTTAAAACTATATTAAATTTTTCAAAACCCAAAAATAATGAAAAAACAATTTTAGAATTAAATTTTTGTGACCCTATTATCAATAAGTGAAATTATAATAAATAAGTCTAAACTTGAAATTTTAATCCCGAGCTTCACTTGCAAAAAACTAATTTTTGAATATAATAACGATAACCCGATATTTTTATTAAAAACGATACTAAAATTGAAAAGTGTTTTTCTGCTTTAAAATCTAAGATAGTACTGATAATATTGATTCGTGTTAATGTAAAGTTCAACCAATTGAAGGATAAAATAATTGCTTCAATTATCTCATTGCGATTATTTGCTTTCTTCCTTTCCCTTTCAGTTATGTTACCAATACGCTGAGAGTTACAAAGATCTCTTTATTATATAGTTGATACAAACATCTCTCAAAAGTAGTTTCAGATCGATTTTTAAAATAAAAGCCGAAGCAACTGTTTCAATAAACGACGGTAAAATATCAACTTCAGTTTTCGAGCGGTTAGCAAACACTTCTGGAGAAGCTAAGGGTGCAAGTTTGCGACCAATAACTTCTTTCCATGAAGTTTCGTTTAAAAATATCAACAGAAAAAAGATCAAAGTTTCGTTCTTTTGGATAAAGGAAATGCTTTGTGGGCTTTCCTCGAAGCTCCCATCAGCCTTGAAATCACAGCTTATTGGAAAACTTAGTGAGTTATATCCCAATTATTATATAAAAATTCGTGTTGTACAGTATTTATATTTTTTGTTATGTTTTTGTTTCTTAAAAAATGAAAGTAACTAGCTTAGAAGTAGGGAAAGTGTACTTATTTCCTAGTTCGGTGTATCAACGCTCAGATTTACTTTTGACGTAAGTGTTGCGTATTTTTCTTATAATTCCTATTGTTTTACATTTTAAAATTATGTAAAATGTATAAGAAACGTTTTATTAAAGGATTCAAAGTTAAACATCTTGTTTGTCATTCATAATTGCCATTAAATTAAAAACTATTTGTTTTATTTATGTATATTTGGTAAAAACAAAAATTTATAATTGGGTTATACATTACCAAATCGCTACTACATTTGGATACTACCAAATCGCTGTCGGAAGGAAACGTGCAGAAGTTCCTACTTTTTCATCATTTTTAAAACTGTGATCCTACTTTTCTTAACGAAATAAGGCAAATAATAATTACAGAATCGGAAAGATCATCTATTTCTCCATGATACAGTATAATTATTTTTACAAAATAACGAAACTTTGCCTTTCTGCTATTTTTTCTAAAAAAAGTCAATATCGATGCGTTTTTAAGAAACGAATTTTTCAATCATTCTGTATGGATTTCTTATCATTGTAATGAATCAATATTTTGTATTACAAAAATTAATGCTTAGCTCTTTTAGAATCAATGATTCAAAAAATGAAATACCAAAAACTTTTTTTTTTATGATTTTTCAAATCACACTGAAAATTCTAATTAAACGTTTAATAACTTCATCATGTATAAAAATAACCACACAAAACTTTTCTTTCGAGTGTCAAACGTTATTATCCGTGTTCTGCCTTTTGATTGGAAAATTTGCTTAAAAATTACAGATTTTAAATAACATTTGGTAACCAAGATTTGTAATTGAATTATACAATGTATTACTAAATCAGCAGTCGCTGATTTTTAGAGTTTAATGGACTACTAAATGTACAATTTTATGTTTAAATGTTTGGTAGAGTACTATTATAATTGTCTACTATATGGGGACCACTATAACTATATTGTCATTTATTTTCGTCTATTAACTTTTCTATATCATTGAAAAGGACTTTCACTAAAAGCAAAATAAAACCAGCAACGTATAGAAATATCAACAAAATAAAGTATTATGCCATCAATTTACCGTGGTTACTAACTCTAAATTTCAAATATTGCTAGTTGCACCTCTAAAAGTAGCTAAAAATTCACTAAACTCAGAAGGAATTTCTATAAACGTAGTAGCTAATTTTTTTTCAAAAAAAGTGTAATCCATATTCCATAATAAGTTTTTTCACTCATCATTTTAAACTGAATCTTTATAAAAACATAAATAATGTCCAAACTTTTCAGCAGACCATCAAAATATTTTCACGGACCACCGATTTGGATTATATGTCCACTTATTTGTTAGATAAGTTTCACATACACCGTCTTCCTTCCATAAATTTCCTTGAAAATAAAAAAAATAATCATAAATAGAAGAATTTTTTAGCAATACAAAATTTCATATTAATAAGGTGACCAGTTTTTTTACAATGAAAGGGAGAACGAAAAATTTCAGAAAAAATTACACAACATATGAAAAATTTTATTTATTCAAACAAAAGTACGCTAATTGCGCTTACATTTCTTTTAATTATTTACTTAAACGAGTAATTTTCCATTGAAGGATTTTTTTTGTCAGCATATCATTTTCTAATACATCGGAAATTTTGGAGCAAAAAATATTCTTCATACTGAATTTTACGGTAAACGCTGTAGCTAATATATTAATATTCAATTTTGATTTCTCACTTGTCCAAAAATAATTACCAACTGAAAAAAAAATCTTTCATCTGCTGCATTAGTTCCGGGGCAGGACAACGTAAATTCGAAAAGAATAACTAAATTTTCATATGGAACATGTTCATTTTTGAAATGGTTTCAGTATTTGCACCCATTTTTTATCAATTTCAACATGTTGATTTTCCAATTTTGCAAATTTATTAGAATTTAAGTATGCATTCTCTGTCCTCTTTCTACTTCAAACAGACAATTTTCATCGATTTTAATATCAGGCATTTCTTTCGATGAAAACTCAACATATTTGCCCAATTTATTTGCAATGAAGTAAAAAAATACCATTAAAAACTGTTATTTCCTGCGATATTTGTATCAGACAATTCTTCGGCATATTGGAAACATGTTTGGTTCGTCTCTGAATACAGAGATTAACAGATCAATATTAAAATATTGAAAAGGAGGACAAAAAGAAGGACACTTTTTGAGGAAGGACAGAACCTGTAAAAGGAGAACGGTTCGTCACCTTAATATTAACCACATTTTAAATATTAAAAAAAAACATAGATGTGGATTGCTGCTTTATCATTTGAAGTGTATCTAAAGTTGATAAATCAGAAAATTCAGAGAAATTCTAAATTTGATATTTTATATTAAAAAAAAATACTCATATTACTTTCAGAATTAGTTATTCCTAACAAAAATGGCACACATGCAAGCTATTTTTACTTTATTAGCATTGTACAAAAATGACTGTGGGAAAAGTCGGATTTTAAATGGGGATTTTGAGCATTTACTGGTACTTAAATCCGCCGATACGATTGTAGCTGGTAATATGCTCTCCAGGGAGTCCATAAATTTTCTTTTCTAAACTGAATTGAAAACCTGATTAACATAATCGAAGTTTTAGTCACGAATATCTAGGACAATTTCGATTTAACGAAAAGCAAAGAGGCTCAGAAATATGTTACATGAAAAAACTTTCCTTTTTTGAACAAAAACTTTTCTTTTTGATTTGAAAGCGGTGGACTTGATGAAGTTTTGACACGCAATGTGGCATGCTCATAAATTATTGTAAATGTCAAGTGTGTTTTGTAGTTAAAATGTTTTAAGCAAAATATCGATTTTAAGTTGTAGGACTTTCTTATCTATGCAGGTCCATATTTAAACTAGCGGATTTAACACTTTTGAACTGGTTAAAAATATATCTTATCGTGTGTCAACATAAACTCGATTCGTTGCTTGAAATTATATCACATAACATAATCAGCTTATTTGAATTAGCTAAAAATGCTGCTCTTACTAGTAGATCCAAATTTAAATGGAGTAAACCTACTATTAAATAAGTTAACATATGTTCAATGTATTCTAAAAATTATATGTATCTATCAAGATGTTTCTTTACATACAATTTTTCATTATTGAAGTTAAATTTAATTGTACGTATACTGTGACAAATGGGAAAAATAATGGCAGTGTGATATTTATTAATTTGAATATTTGGTTTATTTACATCACAGAGCTATTAATTACAGTATATACAAGGAAGCTATTAAAAAGATTATTTAGTTCATAAGAGTTCAAATTCTGTTGTTTGCGAGGGAGGAGATTAAAATCTGTTCTGTTCCAAGTTTTCCAACGGACTTCTGTCTGCCCTCTCTAGGGTCTCGGGATGGTAGCGATCGACCTCTTTATTCTCGAGTTACATCTGGCTCGTGGGTGGAGTAGGGGGTTTCTCATGGTGTCAAAGGTTGCCGGGTAGATGACCAAAGGCAAGACCTCACAATATTCTTAGGGTTCACGTGTGCATAGGAACGCGGTTATCCTATCTACAAAAAGAAGTGGGCTTTTTAGTTGTGAACACAACACATATTTGATTATTTATCAATATATCTTAATTATTGGTTGATTACATATGTATATACCTATAACTGTAACTATATATATACATGTATATTGGATGTAGACAAATATATTACTCTTTTTGAGAGAAATAATTATTTATTACTTGAATTTTTAGCTAGGAAATTTTTATATATCTTTTGTTGTGCAGTTATTTATATTTTAAATAATTTTATAATTTTTTGTAAATAATCTATCAATATTTTGCTGAAAATCTCTTACAATTTTAAAAGCTAATAAAAATAACTTCGTTTGAATACTTGACGACATGTCCTTTTTCAACTAATGTATTGTGAAAATTGGCATTTTATAAGTAAATTATAATTATCAAATTCATCATTATTATTAAGTTATTTATGTTAAATTATTATTAAATTATAATATCTTGTTCATTATAAAAATAATAGGAAAAATATTTTTTTATATTGTTTTAGTGCTCCTTTTGTATTTAAGAGATTTTACTGTTTTTATTCTTAATTATTTTACAAAACAATTCTATAGTTTTATCGAAAAAATTACTTTTACTTCTTAATTAATGAGGGAGTGAAAATGTAATTAAATTTCCTTTTAAAATGCTGTTCACATAAATGTGTCTGTATTAAGAGGGTAAAAATGCGTTGCTTAATAAAAAGGATTCCACAATTCAGTACAAGAATATTATAATTTAAGCAATTTATTGCATTTAATTTTATTCTAAGACCATTTATGATGTTATCATGTAAGTTCTTGAAATTATATAACCCATGTTTTTTTTGCAATTATTTAAAGCAGAGGTACTTAAACCTTTTTTCCACCGGGCCTCAAACATATTGAGAACTATTTTACGCGGGCTGCAACATTTATGGGGGGGAGGAGAAGATTAATGGAGGGAGGAGGGGTTACAATAAGACAAAAGCATTTAAATTGTAGAAAAATGATGAAAATATTAAAATTTTCGTCTTTCTGAATTTTATTTTAGCACTTTATTTAACTCCCTATCAAACTCTCACAAAAAAAACCCGAACTTATGCATTTTTTATCGAGTTATTGGGTAGTTTTGATTTTCTTTCAGCTTTGATCCCTAGACTTTTGTCTACATTCTACTGCCATTTACTTTGGTAATTTATTATTTTTTTCTTTTGACAAAGCCTCATTTATTTTTACTTCAAACATAAATTTATCATGTTCAGAATGGTTATCAAACAGTATTAAAATCATTATTATTTAAAATTAGTTCAGACTTTCTTTTGCATTTTTGTTTCAAATTTATTCAAATAATTTCTTTGATTTTACTAAAACAAATAATTCTTTTCAGAACGAAAGGTCATTTTAGATTTTAATGGTTGATAAAAGTAATAAGTACGTATCTTATAAAAGCAAAGTATAGAAAAACAAAGTCGTCATACTAAAAGTTATTTATTGTTTCAAAAAGATATATTATTTGAAAAGTTAATTGAATTTCTTTGTGCAAACAGTCATGATTGTGCCACTGAAAAAATCACGGAGGGCCACAGGTTGAGTATTGCTGATTTCAAGTATCAATGAGTCTTGCTTAGAAACTAATATAATTATAATCTTTTTTTTTAATAAGCTTTATATTTCCCTGTTAAGTTAATGAAATTATTTCTTCACTTTCAAAATAAACTTGATCCAATACGCATTGAATAATTATGCCAAATATATTTGGACAAATATATATGATTGATTATGCGCTCAGCAGGAATGATCACGCACAAAAGTTTTTCGATTTTCCAGAAGATATTTTGAAATCGATCTTCAGCATGATAAGACTACCCAGAATTCATGTAACGATAAATTAATTAAACTTTAAAGACATAATTTTTGTAATCAATCATAATCAAAATTTAATTTTATTAATTAATATCAAATAATAAAGGGTGCTCGAAAATTATACAAATATAAACGAAGAGTCTTATTTTTAGCGTTTTGATTTCAGGATTATTATCAAAATTACTGTGTTATTGAAGTTGTGCGCTTCTAAACAGTTGTGTTACTTCATCATTCATTTCCCCTTAATCATGACAAAAGTTTATTATTTAAAAAATGTTTGATTTAATGTGCATTTATATGTAGTTCGAGTTAATAAAGCTTCTGTAATCTGTCTATAAATTTAACACAGTATAGCAAAGTCTTAAAATGATTTAAAATTTTTTATTTTAGTTTCTGTTTGATGTATATCATTCTGTCTTAAAATGTATTCCTTTTTATGTTCATTATTCATGGAATATTTTTCTCTGAAAAAATTTGACGTGTTACGTTGCAATTGTTTCAATGTAATTTTGTTGAAGGATTATCAAGCAAAGTAACATAAAATTTTTTGTTTGTTTGTTGTTTATCATGGTTATTGCATGCTTTTTCCTAGAAATGCAGTTTAAATTTCTAAAGCATGAAGTAAATATTCCAATCTATTTCTTTACTAGTTGCACTGTTATAATAATTACAAATTAATTCCATAGAATTTGATATTATATTCGAGAAGTTATTTGAAAGATATGCATAATATCATTAATAAATAAACGAAATTTAAACTTGAATTTTTGTTAAAGTTGATGCTTTAAAAGAAATTTAAAAGTTTTTGTTTCCTTTTTTTGTCAAGAATGCATTGGAATTATTTATATTTTTATATTATAAATCTCAGTTCAATACACTTCAATATATTTATTAAATATATTGATAATTCATTAAATATGCAATACAAATTATGTATTATTTTAAATATATATTACGTATAAATTATATTATATATATGTTATGTTAAATATTATATTATATATATTATATTTAATATTATATTATATATTATATTTAATATTATATTATATATTATATTTAATATTATATTATATATTATATTATATATTATATTTAATATTATATTATATATTATATTAAATATATGTTACATATATATTATATTTAAAATTATATTATGTTTAAAAAAATAATAAAAAGTATTATTTTTCAATATTTCATCCTTCAATATATTGGATAAATTCAATCAAAACTGCTCGGACAAATGAATCACTACTTGCAATTTATTTTACAAGATAATTTAATATACCTCACAAACAGTTTCAAATGCTGAAAAATAAATTTATTTTCTTTAGGATTCCACTTACTTCGCATTTGTACTGATTCACTTTATTATTTTCTTAAAAATTTTCTTTCACTTTTTATTCTAAAATAAAGGAATAGGACTATCTACAATGTTTTTGAAATGAAATGCGTTGAAGAAAGAAATTTAGTTTTTGCTACAATCCATCGAATCTTTTATTTGCAATTTTAGTATTTTTGAAAAACAGGGGTATTTAAGTATTTTTTTTCTCAAGATGTAGTTTTGTACTAAAAACGAACAACTAAAAATAAAATTATTAGATTTACTTAAATAGTTCCCCCCTCCCCTCCAAAAACATTCCCAAATTAATTTCAAACGTTGTTGTTGTTACTAATGCCACCTGATTGGCAAAGGCTAAATCAAGGCCCAAGAAATTGATCATGGCAAAGAG
>BMAV01021493.1:249867-276642 GCA_019973955.1 Trichonephila inaurata madagascariensis
GTATTGTAGTAGTGTTGGCCGGTGTTGGTTTGTTGTCATATCTGGTTTAGTGAAAACATCTTCAGAATTAATTTTCATCTTTTTATTTTGAAGCACACATAGCGTAGCTGGTCAATAACTTTTATATTTCACATCTATTTGTTAAAAACTCGAAAAAAGACACATATAACAGAAGCGACAGCTTAACGGACACAACACAAAGACAAAGAGAGCTACAGTTATTTACATTCTTACGTGGACGTTTACATGCTGACGGCAAGCAGACAAAGAGAGCTATTACACAAGCTTTTTGCTTTTATACCGGCAGTGGTTATTACGTAATAGTAGTTCTGATTAGATAGAATGGGTGGGACAGGGATTTCGGACTAGCCGATTATGATTAAGATTACAGTGTTATTCTTAAACCAAAGAATTAAAGTTTGTTTAAATAGTAGTACAAAGAGTTAATAAAAAGGATACTAGAGGGAATTATTATTATTATTATTATTATTATTATTATTATTATTATTATTATTATATATAGTAATATAAAATAAAAGCGAAGAAGTACTAAAACCTACAGTGCTAAAGCAGGAAGAAATTGGAATTCACCAGACACAACAAATATAGATATTATTGCACGTAAATTACGTTTTAATAAGTAGTTCTGAATTATCGTAGGAATGATGACAAAAAATAAAGATTCAAAACAGGAAAACAGGAGGAGTATTAACATATAAAAAGAACTGAAATTCGCGAGATTTTTCAAAAATAACAGATATTTTCACCCCTGAAATATTTTAAAAATTTATATTTGTTATACTGAATGCTTTCATTGTAAATACCCTGTCATTCTAAATGTGTTATAAAGTGGATAGCGTGAAAAAAAGTTTAGTACTCACAGAAAAGTACATGTACACTTACGTAAATGCTCCTAATATTTTACATTATTTATGAAGTTAAATTTGACTAGTTCATAAAATACTAAATGCTGCAATTAAGTAAAGTGAATTCTGAAGTAAATAAAATTCTTTGTTTTAAGTACCGTACATTTGTTTTCACAAAAGGAAAAAATGAAATTATTAATTATTTATTTGTTATTACAATAAGTATGTATAATATTATTACACCTACATAGCTAAAATGCATTCATATTTGAAATAAATCTATAAGTAAGTAATTTGTTCATAATTTATTGTTAACCATTCATGAATTTAATAGTGAATTTGAATAATTAACGGGTAATTAAAATATCCTTTCGTTTCTATTGGAAATTTATGCTTAATGTGATTATATCTTTTTCATATTGCTTATTAACACATAGTTGTTTTTGAACTTCTATTAATATTTAATGGAAGCTTAAAAATAATTATGTTATGTTTGCTGTAAATTTTCAATTATATACAACGTAATAAATATTAAAAAATGCTTCAACTATATGTTTTCTGAGTAAAGTCAGAAAAGTAACTTTTGTTATCTTACATTAATTGAAAAAATATATATTATAGCTTTGCTTAATCTTAAATTAGTGAGTTAATAAAAATTTTAAAAAATATGTGTAAATAAATATCTTTCTATGAAAATGAGCAATAACTAATATGGCTAGTAAAAAACATCCGCGTTCTACTAGACAAAATAATATACGTAATATGCAACGTAGAAAAACAATTACAAATACCACTTATTTATCATTTTTTTTCAAATTTTTGTTGTTATACTTTATATAAAAAATTTCAAACTAATATATACCTAAACTTAGATGCCTATTTGATTCGATCCTCAAATGGAAAATGGTTACATTCAATGATAAACTATCATTTCTAAAACTTTTCGAAACGCAGATAATCATAGACTATATTCTAACCAGTAGGTCCGGAAACCTGCAATAACTAAGATGCTGCTATAAATAATATCAGTTTCCAAAATACTAATTACTCCTTATCCTTCTCATTACACTTCACCCTGCTGTGTAGAATTTTCACTTCAGATGTCAAAAAAGAAGTAAAAAGTAGAGCTTAACTGACCGTGAACTTTTTGTCAAAAATGACAAATTGTCTGCTTGTTGTAATGCTTGAGTAGTACGCACCATTTTTTTTATCTCTCTCTCTCTCTCTCTGATGTGCTGCTACCTTTTTTGTATTACTTTTTTCCTTTATTTTTGTCGCTTCTCTCGCTGGCTTTCACAAAGGCATTCAATGAGAACCAAACAAGTGTTCATAGTTTCTATTCGACCTTGAAAACCCCTTAACTGACAGCTCGAAATTTTCATCCCACACATTTTCTCGCCCATTGTTAACATTGTAAAGATTATGCTGCTTTTAGATGTGAAAATAAAATAAAAGCTGGGAATTTTCACATTTAACACACCAATCTAATTTTCCTTTGTGAAACTTTACATTTACAGGGCTTATATTTTTTTGTTAAGTTTCACATGTTTGCTACTTTGTGATACGTGAGTTATTTTCTATCGGTATGTATGAATATAGTTGTATGAATGTATAATTATTAAACAGTATGAGTGTATTATTTTAGCTCGAGCTTAAAAAAATTATTATTAGTATTATTTTAGCTATATACATGGCAACATCTTTAGACGTGTAATATTTAATCTTTTCACATCGAAAAATAATATATGTGTAACATAAATATATTTTTATATCAGTTAAATTATCCCTTGCACATTTGCTTTTTGAATCTAAGATTAATTTATGAGTAAATATTATTATTTAATAATTAATTAATATCTATTGTTTGTTTTTATTTAATCAATAGTCTGATATAGAATGATATTCTAGAAATATCCCCTTTAAAAATTTTTTTACATCGTAAACACATAAACTAATCTTGAAACAGCTCCTACTTTTAAAAATTAAAGAAAATTAGGGAAAACTTAGAATTATTTTTCACTAATATTATAAATTCTGCTTCCTTAAAATATTTTTATTTTATTTTTAAGCATAAATTTTTTTGTGGCTGATAATTATTTTTCAAATTTTGTTAGCTTATATCGTTAACATTCACTCAAGAGAATCTCTTAAAATATTTCCCCTCTTTTCCTGAGACATAAAGACTCAACACAAAATCAAAGAACTTCCGGCTCAATTCATATTTATTTCCTTCTGTAGTTGTATTTTTTCTCGATTTAAAAAAAAAGGAAACGTTTTTCATCATTAGTTTTTAAAGCCTTTTTTGAAGAACAATTCAAAAGACAACATTTTCTAAAAGGCAATAAGTATAAGAATTGAACTTATGAAATCATTGACTTCATTTTGTTTGCTTTAACGTATATATATTTAAATATACTCCAAATATTCTGTTATAACATAATTACTTCTTAACACATCGACTATAGAATTACAAATTCCAACATCGATTAAGAGCAAAGTGAATTAATTTTAAAGTGACGCATCACCAGTGCCGATTTAAGATCCTTTTGGGCCTTGGGCACTGAAGATCTACAGGCCCCTTCAGCATTGGTAGATCGAAATTTATACCCACAAAATCTGGTTAAGTCCAGTTTATTCGGACCCCAGGCTTCTGGGCGCCGGCCCCAAGAGCCAAATGGATATTACCGGCACTACGTATCACTAAGATTGCTTCTTCATATGCCTTGTAAATTAAATCTTTGCATTCCAAGCTCAACCTAAATATTTAAAGTATGGTAAGTTTGACCAGGAAACCTGGAAATATGGATAAAAAGAAAATACAAAATTATGTGAAGGCAAGTTAATTTTATACCTTAAATGAGAACATGTCTATATTTATTTACATTTACTAGTTGTATGGCCCGGCGTTGTATGGGCTTTCTTCTCTGTATAAGTTTCCCCTTCCCCTCTCAGTATCAGCATTTCGGGGTTGGGCGTGATTTCTATAATAATATGCCATTAAAATTTCCTTTTCCGAAATTTCTTCGACTTCTTTGACCAGCCGGACGGGTTTCTTTTTCCTCTCTTTAGCCCAGCGTTGCACGGGCTTTTTCCGAGTGTATAACCTTACCCCCATGGGAATTTCTCCTTTTCCTCTCGACGTCATTTATGTTTCTTTACGGTAAGCCTATATGAGCGCAAAGACAATACAAATATTGAAATGAGTAATTTAGAATTTTAGGTACACATTATACCATCAATCAATTTCACCAAATCAAAAGAAGCTACCAATTTAACAAAATACTTTCAAACTCATCGTTATTATTATGTTTGAACATGAACGGTAACGGTTTCCACTATTGACTGAATATTGTAGCCTTTGGTGACATATTTTGATTTAACGAACTTTATCGACGGTATAATACAAAGGTACCTGATTTCAATACCGGTTTATTCATAGTGTGAACACTCAGAGGATCATAAATTTGTATTGAATAAAGTTATTTTCATGAAATTTTCAATGTGGTTTCCTCTAGCACAGTACACTTTTCGCAAGCGTTTTGGCTAAACTAAAAGAGCTTTTTCGATCATTTTTGGGGTATTTTTCTAACTCCCACTTAAATTGCTTTTTGAAGCCCTTTTAAAATGTTCTTACTTTACGTCTATTTAATTGTTTTTTTAAGTAACTCAGTAAAAAATAATCGCAAGGAACACAGACAGGGAATAGTGATGGTCATTTATCAAGAGGAAGAAAATTTATTTTTTAATCTTTTAGTCATTTTATAGTTTATTTTACAGTATGACTTAGTGCATAATTTTGGTGAAAAACAAAGTTTCCTTGAGGGTAAAGACGTTTACTTTTTTTGATCAAATGTTTCAAAATTTTATTCTGATAGTATTTAGCATCAATTTTAAAGTTTGGTTCTGCAAAAAATAGTTTTGTTTTGAGAGGATATTTCGAACCATACCATATCATCTGACGTCCAACTTGCATTTTTTGAAACTGCTGCGTCTTTGCGACGTTTTTTGCTTGAAATGTATTGAATCTTCGTTTTGCCATTTATGAATGACAGATGAAACTGTGTTTCATCAGAAGTTACCCATGCTTTGTATCTACCTTTGCTTAACATTAAATATAGAGGCCGTTTTCTTCGCTTGTCTACGGTCTTATCAGACATTTGATGACAAACTGGAAAGTTTTATAGCCAATTTTCAATATCTGACAATAAATTGTCGATTGCTATATCTATAGTTTTTTTGCCATAGGTTTTTGAGGCAAAGAATTTTCTACAGCGGTAATTCTTTTCAACTTCTTTTTTTCCCTCATTAAGGATTCCCTTTCGTTCACATTTTTTCCCTGGAGCTTTTGATTGCAAGCCAAATTTTATTTCTTTTTGACGTTTAGATAGTAATAAAATAAAAAATGTCTTTTTTGATTTTTAAATGCTTTATTATTTACAGAATTCGAGCAGTCATCCTTCAAAAGCTGTAAAATTTCGTTCCGGGTTTGAGGATTAAATTTCAGTACTGTAATTTACTCCCACTAATAAAAATGGTCAGATTGGTAATTTAAATGTTTCATTTTTCACATAAAACTATTAGTAAAACGATAGAAATTCATCATAAATAATTATATGCTTTTAAAATTGGTCACGCTTATTTTGAATCAATCGATATTTGTTCAGAAAATTGAAAATTCTCATTCTAAGAAATCTAATTACAATTTCCTTCATTTTGGAACAGCTATTTCTTTAGTTGTTAATTTATGACAAAATTTATTCTTAATAGTTACTCTATCTTGGCTTGACCTTCATTAGCATTAAGTTAAATGCTTGTTAGGATAAATGCTATTTCAACTCTGGTAAATTTGGCACACATCTCACTTCAACACTTACAAATTTGGCACAGATCTTACACTAAATCTAGTTAGTTTGGCAAAGATCTCATTTTGACGTATGTTCACTTTAAAAGTTCTTTCGGGAAAAAAAAAGTTGGATTAAGTTTTTAAAATTATGAACACTTCTTATATGACCCCTATATGGCCAAACGAAAAAAAAATATATTTTAAATATCTGAAATAACAAGTTTTATATTCTTTGATATATATTTTAGGATTAAAATATTTCTTGAACTTAATTTTTATCTCCTGAATTCAACTTCTTTCTTCCTTTTATTAGTTTTCATATGAAAAATCATTTACTGTCTCAAGTTATCAAAAAAATATAAATAAAATGTTATTGAAATTAAATTATTAAATAAATTCATTTCTGAAGTACCAAAATTCTCAAAGTAAAAATGGATGTCTTAAGTTATTTTTATTAAATTGAAATGGATTATTAGAATGAAAAATTTTCTCCAACCGAAAATGCTTTAAGCTTTGGTGTAGTCCTTTTAAATTAGCTTTGACATCCATTTTCTTCAGTTATTTATTTGTTCTTAGATGACTTTTAAAATTCCTTTTTTTTCAGAAAAAGTTAATTTAAGAATATTTAAAGGATAAAAAAAAGAAGGGGAAGACTTTGCTTGGGGGATAAAATTAAAAATGAATGGAGGAAACCGACTTTTTATGTGATTAACTTATGACGAATAAGAGCTAATTTTAGATATATTAAAACTTTATAAAATTGGCAATTCACATTTAAGTTAAGAATTATTTTTTGAATGTACTGAGTTGTGCTTATAACATTTTAAATATATTTTGTGTGTTTTTAGTTTTACAAATCTCTTTTTGCTGAAGAATTATCTCATGCATTTTTAACTCTTAGAATATCTTAAGTAAAATAACATAATAAACACTTTTTGCTTAAGGTATCCGACTACGTTCGGAACCGTGATTTTAAAAAAGCGCATAAATGGATAATTATCATGATATTTAGTGTCACTTAGATTAAAATACATGTATAAAATTGTTTTAAGGACATTTTGACAAAAACAATTATTTAAATATAATATTTTGGCAAAAAATTAACTTAGAATAATCTTTTTTCAAAATGTTCTCCTTTTGTGAAAAATGCTTCTATGATAATAATATTTTGCCTGTATATAGCTCAGACCTCCTTACAGAGGCTCAACTATGATTCTTGAAAAATTCACATTATTTTCAGAGTTACAACCATTTAAAATAATTATCGGGATTTTTTTCTCCAAATTTCTCCCCTCTGTTGTCGTAAAACATGGATAAACCCACTTCTAAGTTATATATTTTAAAAATTCTAGTTGAGCCTCTGTACAGAGGTCTGGCAAAATATTATTATAATAGAAGCAATTTTCACAAAAGGAGAACATTTGGAAAAAAAAAATTATTCTGTTAATTTTTTGCCGAAATATTGTATTTAAATAATTTTTTTTGTCAAAATGTCCGTAAAACAATTTTATACATGTATTCTAATCTAAGTGACACTAAATATAATGAAAATTATCCATTTACGCGGTTTTTTAAAATCACGGTTCCGAACGTAGTAGGATACCTTAAAGATAATAATTACAATTTGATTCATATGTTTAGTTTGTATTCTTTTCTTACGTTTCTTTTTTTTAAATTGTGTTTTGATTTAATAGTTTGTTGAGAGATATGTTTCAATAGTTTTAGATATTTCAAAAATCCTTTTTTGTCTGAAAGGAAATTACATTATATAAATAAATTACACGATTAGCTCTACTTTTATTCAATTTATCAATAATATATATTATGAATTCCACCATTTATATGCAATAATAGATTTTGTTATTTATAAGAATAAAAAATATTCAATTTAGGTCTCAAAATTTTGTATCATTATTTTTCGAGAAAATATGTGAAATAAATTTGCTATTTAAATTATTAAATAAATTATAATTTTATTCCATTTATCAATAATATATATTGTAATTTTCAGCATTTATATGCAATAGTAGATTTTGTTACTTATAAGAATTAAAAATATTCGATTTACGTCTCAAAATTTTTTATCATTATTTTTTAAGAAGATATGTTAATTAAACACTATTTATATCATTAAATATATATATAAATTATAATTTTATTCCAATCATCAATAATATATATTGTAAATTTAAGTATTTATATGCAATAATAGATTTTGTTATTTAGAGGAATTAAAAAATATTCAATTTATGTCTCAAAATTTTTTACCATTGTTTTTCAAAAAAATATATGAACTAAATTTGCTATTTAAATCATTAAATAAATTATAATTTTATTTCATTCATCAATAATGTATATTGTATAAGTCAGCATTTATATGAATAGCAAATTTAGTTTTTTATAAGAATTAAAAATGTTTGACTTACCTCTTAAAATTTATTTGTTGTATATTTTGAGAAAATATATTAACTAAATTTGTTATTGAAATTATTAAATAAATGATTAAAAATTATATAAAAATATTTGAATTGAGTTCCTTAAATCAACAAAATGTAGAGTTTGGAGTTTTAGTGTTAGAAGAAACTAAGTCGCAGATACACAACACAGCTGCATTTCAGAAATTCCTCAGTTTGCAACCAAGGTCGAATGTTTTCTTTTCTTATTTCTTCTTATTTTTTTATGAATGAACTAAGTAAGTATAATTAAAAACCGAACATAAAACAGAGTAAAACGATTTTCTTTCTGAGTCATATTAAAAAAAAAATCAACCAAAAGATAAATTGGCGACTTTTTTTTCACTTGTCTTATTGCTTTACATTGAATCAAATGAACTAATGTTAATGAACGAAAAAAGCAGCACACTAATAATGATTCTGGACATGCTTTAATCATTATATTCTGTAAAAATCTGGTGTTTTTTTTATCTGTTTTTGTTTTTCATTTATATTTCTTATAGTTTTTGCGTTATAAAACTATATACAAGGGAGAAGTTGTTACAATAATTCATTTACAAAAATTAAAATTTGTGTTTGATTTATTCAAAATTATTAACTAATGTTAAACAACTGCTCTTCAAAATTGTTGCCTGAAGACAACTAAAAAACGTTGCGGAATTTTTCGTACGTAAAATTATAGTTCATCATAACTTCGGTTACACACAGAGACGTTTTTGAGACATGGGTCACCTAGGCCCGAGCCTTGGTCTCGGAAAGGGGCTTGTCTAGCTCTCGACTCGGCCTCAATAAAGTCATAATCAGAATAACTTAATTCTGAAAAATTAATCTTTAAGAATAATCTTTATTTTTCTACGGACAATTCTCAAAAAAAAAAAAAGGGAATTTCCAACTATAAACCAAGTGTGTCCAGGCCTTGACCTATCATCATACACCATTCTTACACAGTTAGTTGAAAGGTGATATCTAGATTTGTGAATCATGTACATTTATTTGTTACGATTTATCACCTGTACAAGTATTTGACAACACATACCATAATGCCGTGTCTTAAGTGGGGTCTACTTTTGCGTTGGGGCGCAGGGCCCCAAGAAGTCTTAAGACGTTACTGGATATAAATATTGTTGCATCAGGATATAACGATGAAATCCTGTTTTGGGGATAAATTTTTGCCTGTGCTGTTATTTCTTCAATACCTTATTGGTAGCGCCCGTATATCTTTGTTCAATTTCAGTGAACTTACGCTGAACTTTGTTGAAAAACCGCTGCACATTAAAAATTTGACTCTTAATGCCATCTCCTATCTTAAATTTAATTTTAGTAGCATTTGATGCGTAATGTATTAAGTTTTAAGAAATCATTTTGCTGAAATAAATATTAAATATACAATCCAGCAGTAGGATTAAACCATAACGACCGATTTGGAAATACGATTTTAGAAAACTGCTTAAGAAATCTTGAATTTTTTTTTTGCTTATTAGATGACTGTATGGATAATAATGACGTTGCTTAAAGGCAGAAGTTTTACATCGTTAACATTCTTATTTAAAATATTGGCTAGCACACAGGATCCTTCAAGTTTTATGGAAGAAATATGATAATATAAAAATAACCTAATCAGCCTCGACAACTTTTTTACGTGCTTATTTTTTCTCAAGCAGCATTTAAGCTAATTGGGGAAAGAGGCATTTAAACAATTGGATATATTTTTTATATTCTTTTGCAAAACAGCTTAACAGAAAAAAGGAAGGGAAAAAAAATTTAAACGCTTTATTCAATTGCTAAACGGCAAATTGGTATGGGCTGGGTTGGCTGGCTTGACGTCACAAAATAAGTCTTGGAGGCTAATAAGTTCATTGTGCGTCTTACTGAGGGTGGGATCTTCGGATCCAATTACTTGAAGACACGCAAATCTGGCGCGAAGAAAATAATGTGAATTCGGGAGAGAACTGATCAGAAAAGAGAATGAGAAGAAAAAACATAATAAAATACGACCTGCTTCTGACAATTACTCGAAGCTTTTCATTCTCAATTTTCGACTTTCAGCTATGGAATATGAGTTGGATCATTTCTTTTTTTGTTCGGTATTATTATTATCTTTCTTATTCTTTTTTTCCTCAGAAGGGAAAAGTAAAAAATAAAAAAAATGGAATGGAAGCTGCATTATCTTTTCCTGTTTCAGAAACTTCGCTTATTATTTTCTTCCCCTCTTTTCCATGCTTGCCATTTTTGAAAAAAAAAATAATAATGAAGATACTGTCGAAGTAAATATTTTCTTCCTGAATCTGAGTTTGCGATTTCATAGATGCTTTTTTTTTTCTTTGTAAGAAGAATAAATAGTTTGCTTAAAGTTTTCAGATGTTACTAGCAGTTGTATGTTTTTTTTCTTCTTCTTTTACGTGCATGCTTGATAATAATATATTCATGTCAATAAGAAATTATTTAACGTAAGATTTGATTTTTCAATTTACTATAACGTGATTTTAAAAGAAATCAAATTCGTTCTTTGAGTATAAATTCTGTTAAGAAAATAAAATGACATTTAGACGGATGTGTAGAAATAGATAAATATTTCGCACCTGTTTGATAAATACATTTCCAATTGAATATTCCATTCAAATATATTTTATATCTGATATTAGAAGGGATTAGTTCTGATTAAATCAACTTTTTCAGGCTGAATGCTTTAATAAAAGATTTTTTTAAGTATTCTTTTTGTTGGTGTTTCTCGACATATTTTTTTTTCTCTAAAAAATCCTTTAAAGTATTATGGAAAATAAAACTTTATTTTGTATTAATTAATCTCAAATTATATTAATTGTTCCCTTGAAAGTCAATACTTTTGCAAAATTTATAAGCTAATAAATGAAATTAAAATGAGCATACAATAAGTTTTATATAGATGCACGGAATAAAACTGCAACAAATATTCAGTTGAGTTCGATGTAATATAAGTTTATAATTAATTTTCATCAAAAACGTTTTAACTGTAGCTGTAGAACTCATTTCTTTGCATAATCTAAATAATTTAGTTCCTTAATTTAAAAATTGTTTTCTTATTTTATAATCATTACTAATACGAAGTTTAAATTTTTAAGACTTTCAATGAGAGAGAATGTCAGAGTGCTTTTCATTGACAAATGTTAAATGTTGACTTAGGAACAGAAACTTGAACAGAGTTTGTAATATTAACCCTAAAGTCTATTTTGATAACTCTGAAAAGTCCGTTCCTGAAAAGTCTTCAATCTAACACGACGTGGTTATATGTGTTGCATATATAATAAATCACAAAAAAACTGAACTAAAATCAACATATTTATCTCATTATTAGATGAGAAAGTTTAGTGTATATTGGGAAGATATCGGCTATCTAATAAATTATAGTTAATTAAGGAAATGTTATGGAGGTACTTGGGTATTATACTGATTTCATTTACGGTCGGGCCAATTTCATCAAACCAAAAGACGTCGCCAAATACCACGGCATGCTGCCAATCCTTTTCGTGTATACTCTAACATAATAATTATTAAGATAACAGCATTTGGCGACGTGTTTAACGTGGCAAAATGGGTCGACGGTTTAATGCGTAAGTACCGTTATTTAGCTACTACTGAGACACATTCAAAGTGGAACAACGATTATCCACAAGTACAAACTAACTAATTCTTTAACTTAAAGAATCATTAGAGTACCTCTTTTTAAGGAACACTGGAACTTGTTTAAAATAAACACTCTAAATTGTGTTGGCTGACGGTCACAGTTTTCCCACTATTACAGTGTTTCTCAAACTGTGGGGCGCGCCCCCCTAAGGGGGCGTGATAACCCTTCGAGGGGGGCGCCGGCCTATTGAAAAGTCGAAAACAAAAGATTATTTTTAAAAATTATTAATTTACTGAAAGTAAACAAATAAATACATTCTGACAAATAAAAATAAAATGTGTATTCACACTAATGTAATACACCTATAAATATATGTTACTGCGCACTGTACTTTGTGATTAATTTATAACAATACTATGTTAAGAATAAGTTTAATAATTATCAGTAACCCCATGGCCTTGTCATATAAATTTCATGCAAAAATTAACACTGATCTTAATCATTTGTATGGTTTAAAATTGCCTACCCTAATTTGTACCCTAAAATTCCGATTAAAAATTGCGAGATTCGCTCCCCAATGCCACCGGGTAACACGTCGGCGAGGATTTAATGAGCAAATCCACTGAAATAAGTAAATATTTCGCAAACACTGTCAAGGTCCTTTTATTGCATTCCAAATGCCTTCGGAATAATTTTTTTATGGATAGCAGTTCTGAGAAATGATCGTAACTTGGAAAGACGTATATATACGTCCAGGGCAAATAACGCACTGGCTGAGCAAGACGTTTATATAAGCCGGCGGCACTTGAGAGGTTACAGACGTATTGTAGGTTTAGCATCAACGTATAGTATTATTAAACTTAATACATTGTTATTATATGAAGGGGGGGCGCGATGAAAATTTTAATTGAATATTGGGTCCAAGTATTGAAAGTTTGAGAAGCACTGCACTATTAACTTTAGTATCACAATCCTGTCAATTCTCTACTTCAAATCACCAAATAATATCAATAACAAGCCATGTTTCCTCTATAAGAAGATGACATTTATAATTTGTTAAAACTTCTAATCAGAGAGAACCCAATTTAGTTCAGATAAAAGCCTCGTCAGAGACAGCATGTTATTATTTATAAAGTAGTTATGAAGAAATATTAATGACTGCTGTTTTATTCTGTATTATTTTTAACCCCTTAACTGCCGATTAAAAGTTACGTGATTCACTCCCCAATGCCGTCGTTTTTCACACAGGCACGCGTATCCAGAGCATTGGAGGGAAAAGAAAGAGCACAAATAAGTATATTTTTCTCTGAACTAAGTAAATCGTTCGCGCGAACACTGTCAAAAATATTTTAGTGCATTTCAAAGCCTTCGGAATAATTTTATTGATAGCAGCGCAAAGAGAAATAAATCGTATTTTAGAAAGACGTATATATAAGCCCAACCATTTAACGCACCGGTCGAGTGAGACGTATATATGCGCCGATGGCAGTTAAGGGGTTAAAATTCTCCACCTATTGTATTTAAAAATTTTAATTTTTCTGTGTTTTACTTATTGGGTTAGTGACATAACTAAAAAAAATGATTAAATACTATTTCTATAAAGAGGCAAAATACAAATAATTTAAACTATGGTTTCTGGAATAACGTGAAAAATATCAGGAATTTACATCAAAAGGAAAACTGTAGGTTTTTACTTAAAAATGGATACATAAATGTTATTAATGTTGTTTTCCATTTGTGAATATAGTTCCGGTCTTGTTCACACTTAATCTTATACTACATATCTAAACGAGAAGGATGACTAAATGCATTTTACATTTTAAGTTACTTAAAGATACTTTTGTTTTTGAATATTGAAGATCAGGAATGGCTTTATTGTTATTGTAAAGAATCATTTATAATAATGAAATGAACATTGTGTAGAACAGATCATCCATCCGTACCTAAATAGTCTTTTAATAGCTTAATTGATGACACAAGTTTGTTCAAACCTTAAACTTCCTTTGTAAGTAACATTTGTTGTCTCATAATACCTAGATTTCCTCTTCTTTTCCGACGAAAGGCAATTGTTCTAGGATTTGGTGAATCACCTTCCTTTCATAATAAACGGCGGACCTACACGTGCTGATAAGTGTAATTGATTCCGTTCTTAGTAAGAACTATTTCCTATGAATAAAAGATAAAATGCAGATACTGGCCTGTGTTGAAAATTTCCGTGACTCTCTACTTCGCACGTTTTGCTATTTTTATTAAATCTAAACAGAAAAAAAACTGCTATTTTTCCAGGTTTCATTTGTATTTGTCTCTATATTGTTATCATAGAATGATTTCATGATGATTCTTGATGCGCATTATAGAAGCACGTTCTTATTTTAGTAAAAATACTTTCAAGAAAGGGAAAACAGTTAAATTGAGAGGTTATGTTTAAAAAAAAAACTTCACCCGTTCTATAATTATATGCGGAAAAACATTACTGTCATTAATGAAAATTACGTCTGAGCAAACTTCCTTCCTTCCTCAGTGGCTCGACAGCCCAGGGTGGGCCTTAAGGGGGCCTTCTCAAGAAGCCTTTTCCAGGCCAGGCTTTTTATGCTAGTGTTCCTCAATTCTTAGTTCTCAAAACTAGGAGATCTTCCTCTAGGCCATCAGTCCATCTGAAATTTAGCCTGCCCTTTCTTCATGTGCCAATTAGTTGGGCACTGAAGACTTTTTTAGTGGTGCGGTGTTCGTCCATTCTGACAACGTGACCTGCCCATTTAATTCGTTGTATTTTGATAAAGTTAACAATGTCAGATTCTTTATATGTGATTGATAGAGCTCGAAATTTGGTCTTCGTTACCACGTTACATTTTCCTGAACTCCTCCAAAAATAAATCTTAAAATTTTCCTTTCGTAGATACTTATTATGTTCTCATCTGTTCAAGACATGGACCAAGTTTCACATGAATAAGTTTTAATACTGATCTTAAAAGACTTTTATACAATAAAGCCTCTGTTTTTCTTTTGATTAAATTCGATTTCATATATTTTCGTATTCCACTGAGGCATCTATTAGCCATAGTAATTCTCTTTTGAATTTCAGTAGTACAAAACTTGAACTAACTTCGAGAAATGTCATGTAATTATTATGGAATCAATCAATAAATAAATAATTTTAATACGCGGATAAACATATTTAATCTTTTTGTTGTTGTTGTTGTTTGCTATTTAGTAGCATTGGCAAATGAGAAAGGGAAAGTAGGCTGGCTTTAAAACTATGTTTAACCCTACACTTTTAGTTCCTAAGACTAAGAGTCTGCTGTTATACTACTGGGGCTATCCCATTTTTGAGTTATACTAGAGTTGGGCAAATAGTGATCCCCCCAAGCTGGTAAGAAAACCAAATAGACGAAAAATGTTTTCTATGTTTGGGTCAACGTATATTTATGAGTGTAAATAGTTTTTCTTGTATGAAGTTAAAAAAGAATTAATATAGATGCAAGTTGGTGAACTAACTTACAAGCTGTGATGAGAATTTCAACCATTAACCTCACTCCTGATTTTAAACATATTGTAGAAAAGTGTTCTTGGGTACATTTATCTCATCCAACTGATTCTAAATTAAATGTGCTTGCAACGCGATAGATGTGAAATTAGGACAATATATTGAATAAGACTGTCACTTTCTTATTTATATTTTTTATTTTCATGGTACAATTTATAGCTTTCCTTTAGATACAAATTTAAATAAGGAATATAATCATTTTAAAAAAGATGAGGCCCTTCAGTGTCCTCCGCTACCGCAATGTGGCACTCGAGTCGAAACAATTGCCCATTCCTGAACTATACTCTTCTTATATTTCCATTAAGGTATCCGACTACGTTCGGAACCGTAATTTTAAAAAAGAGCATAAATGGATAATTTTCATGATATTTAGTGTCACTCAGATTAGAATACATGTATAAAATTGTTTTAAGGACATTTTGTCAAAAAAATTTATTTAAATACAATATTTCGGCAAAAAATGAACTTAGAAAAACCTTTTTTCAAAATCTCCTTTTGTGAAAGATGCTTCTATTATAATAATATTTTGCCTGTATATAGCTCAGACCTCTATACTGAGGTTTTACTATGAATTTTGAAAAATTCACATTATATTCAGAGTTACAACCCATTGAAATAATTATCGGTGTTTTTTTTCTTAAACTTTCTCCCCTCTGTTGTCGTAAAACATGGATAAACCCACTTCTAAGTTATATATTTCAAAAATTCTAGTTGAGCCTCTGTACAGAGGTTTGAGCTATATGAAGGCAAAATATTATTATAATAAAAGCTTTTGTCACAAAAGGAGAATATTTTGAAAATGGGTCATTCTAGGTTCATTTTTTGTCAAAATATTGTACTTAAATAATTTTTTATTGTAATACTATTCTTAAAACAACTTTATATACATTTTCTAATCTAAGTGACACTAAATATCATAAGTATTATCGATTTGTACGCTTTTGCAAAATCACGGTTTCGAAAGTAGTCGGATACCTTAACTGCTCTATTTTTTGGCAATTTAATATACTATTATTGACGTTTTGAAAAAAACCCCGTCAAATCAGTCAAAAGAATCAGTGCTCAATCTTTCATCATGTGAGATCGAACTTTCGATCATAATATTTTTCATCATGCTCCCCTCCATACGATAACAATATATTGAATGCAATAATGATGTACTTTGACCCTAAAGCTACAATACGTCTTTAATTATAAACTGTACAAATTATCAGGATAAGCATTGTGTGTGTGAATTTTGTGTATAATTTTATATAAGACCAGCTCATGGGAGTTATTAGTAATTATTAATCTTGTTTTAAGCTTAGTATTGATATACAAATTATCAAATACCTTGAGCTGTACTGATACATTTAAAAGATTATTACATCATTGTGAATGTGCTTATTTTATTTTTTACTGTGTCAGAATGTATTTTGTTTTGCTTCCATTCAGTAAAATGATAACTTTTTAAATATTTTATTTTCGGCTTTTTGAAATGCTTGCACCCCCCCCCCCTCCTAAGGGGGTTCCCCACAGTATGAGAAACACTGATTTAAATATATAAAATAGTTATTCTTAACATGGAATACATAGAAACTTTCCATGAAAAAGAATTGGATACTCCCTGCGTAGATTTTAAATATGAACCTGATTCCGCCTTGAAAACTGTCAAGTAACATTGACACATGGATGAAAAAAGAACACAGAATGGTTATATTAAACTTTGTTAAAATGTGATATTCATTTTCTTAAATAGTCTTTCGCGCAATGTTTTTTTTTAAATCAGGAGTGAGAATGGAATTACAGAGGTATATTCTGAACAATTTAAAATACTTTAGAAGATATCTGGTTGGCTGGTTGGAGGAAGGCAAAGGGTGACGTAAGAGTCTGATAGTTCATCATGGAGAAATTATAAAACGAAAAGCTGGATTGGAGAGGGTGCAATGAGATTGGCGGATGAAACTGAGTGAGTTAGTTTTCTATTGGCTGTACTGGAGTTGAAGTAATGGTGGAGAAAAGTATAAAAAGGTTTGCTTGGTGGGTATATATACCCTTAGTAGGCTCAGCAGTGAGAAAAGTTAAAGTTGAGAGAAAAATAATGAGAAATTTAGCGATTCGTTCACCAACTGGTGAATGATTAGGATAAAAATTTAGGGAAGGGATTAGAATTTAGTATAATCCTCCTAAGTCTGTTATGGTTGTCATGAAAGGTATAATTTTCTAGATAAAAGAGATATTGAGATTGTTAACATTAGGCAGATTATCATAAAATTTTATATTGCAAGATTTTGAATATACTTTTTAAATGGGAGAATTTTAAGTGCTTTATATAGACATCTGATTTATTGGTATATCTATTGGCTTTAACGATGTTTCTAAGAATTGGATTTTGAGAGGTATTTTTTTGATTTTTGATATATGAGTAAGTTAAAATATAACATATCAGCTGCAATTATTATTTTTTTTAAATTCAATTGTCTGAATTACATGTCGCTTTCCTGTTTAAATATTTTTTGTGAGATAATGCATATGCAGTCAAAAGTTTATAGTTTCCAGAAATCAATCAGTAATATTATCATATCTTGTATTACATTTGAGATTAAATTTTATTAAATTTAGCCCTATTATAATACAATAAGAAAACTTTTGTTTTTCATTATAGTAAAATCTAATACAGTTTTCAAGTTTCAAAACATTTCTCTCCACTGATTTTTTAAATCCAGGCAGTTTGTAGAGAGTATTAAAATTTTTATTTCATTCCCTGGGGTTTTAAGCTGCAAAATGCTGCTAAACAAACCTATACCCTTTATTTCGATTTTCAAAAGTAATCTTCGAAATTGTGTAAACAAATGAAGCCATAAACATTTTCCGTGCAGTTTTGTTATCGATATTTCTTAGGAGAATCTGACAGAAATAAACATTTTATTATTATTACAGAAAACATCGAAGCCCTGCATGTTATTGACAGAACCTCTCGTGAGAAACATCTCTTCTCAAAGCAACGCGAGTGTATTTCCGATTTTTTGTATTTCCCAGAATTCATTGTTATTTACAAGCGAAAAAGAAAATGGAAAATATTGAGAAGTAGAATCACGCAATCTGTTTCCATCCTGCAAATAATTCAATGTTTTCGTAAAAAGAACATTTTTCACCCGTTCTTTTTTTTATGGACAGGCAGGTGCTACGGATGTAACGTTATTTCGAACACAATGCAACATACTCCTATCAAAGGCTCAAAGCAGTTCACATAGAATAAAATAAGAATTTTCTTTCTAGTAATAAATATATGACAATGTTGGTACGGGAATACCTCGGTGGGTTTCTCAAATGGTTGATTGGTTTTCGGCGAAAATCATTTCTCATTTCCTATATCGGAATAGGAAAAAAAATAAATAAATAAACACTAGTGTGGATATGTTCGTTTTCTTTCTTTCATCTGCGTTTAGTTGAGGAGTGTTGCGTGGGACGTAAACAGCTTTGGAGTATCCTTGTAGCAATATAATGACATGTCTTTTAATAACTTTTTTGCGATTTGAAGTAAAAGATTGAATAGTTATTAATTTGTTAATTTCTGTTTCGAATAAGGCAATTATTTAAGAAATATGTTTGTGTTTGAACTTAAATATAATTTAAAATATCGAAATTCTATTTAGAGTTATGAAATGAGGGAAGAAATTTTAATTAATCAAAAATATTGATTGCTTATGACAAAGATTAAAATAACGTAATATTTTATAAATTCTAAAAACAAAATGAAAAAGGGTGAAAAAACTATTAATTTGCATGTTTGTATAACATGTTTTAGAGTCTGAAAGGTATTTGTTTTATAATTACACTTTAAATCCTTTTTCCCAAGTAAAGCTTTTATGAAACAAATTTTGGGAACCTTGTATAAAATTGGTTGATCCCACCTTATCAAACATGTAAACGTTTTAATTATGAAGTAATTTCAGTGGAGTTTCTAATATACAAAACTTAGCAAAGTTATTTGATAAAAACATTTTATAAATTTATGATTTAGGGTATTTTTTGTTCTAAATAACTGTTTTTCAAACAAATATTTATTTAAAATGTAATCTAAGTTATTTGTTTACAGGAAATAAGGAACAAAGGAACGTAAAAGAAACATGTTTATTTAACATTTATAACTTTGAAAATTGGATAATTTTTATTATAATTTAAAATTAAATAATTCATCTTCATTATGTAATCAATAACACCTTATACAATTAACAGAAAGCGCAATAATTTATCTTATATGAAATCTGAATATATTTTAGTGGTTATATGTAGTAGTCACATTTTGAAACTTTTACGCAGTTTTAGATTCTTATGAAAATCTACAGGATTATTCTTTTTTCTTCATTCGAGGTCAGTTTATTAATAAATATAATGTAAGTCTTTCGATAAAATATTTTACACTTTTATTTTTATAATTCTATCAAATGAATTCATTTGATCTGTTGTACTGGTCAAAACTTTGTAGAAAGAATTTTAACAGTTATTTAAAAAATAAAAATATCATAAACTCACAAACAATTAATGTTACACAATTTCCATTACCAAAACGAGCATATGGGGGAAATGTGTTATATTAGTTATCTTAAAAGCTATATATATAATAATAATAATTCACGCTAATTTCATCTTAAAATTTTTAATTTGAAATGGTCCTCACCCTCCAGGACTTTCGCGTAAATAATTAATTGTTAGCATACCCTCTTAACGGTATGTAATCGTAACTTTAACTTTGCAAAATAATGTACGCAACGTTTTTTGAATAATTTCTTATGTAATCACCTTGTACGGTATGTGTCCACCAATCGCAAGATCCGTCCACGGAAGTCATGGGAGTTTTTGAACTTCCGGTTGCCACTCTGTATAAATACTCCCGTGTTCATAGAAAATTCGGGCTGCTTATTGTAATGTGTGTGACTGTACACTTGTGGCAATCATATTTTGCTTTGTGTGTGTGTTTCGTATAAGTGTCTACATGTAGAATAAAAATTAAATATCTGTCCCCAAGAACATGCTTCATCAATTCAACAGCTGAAAAGCATATCACATTATAATGGAACAAAATAAATAAATAACGCTTTACCATCTCCACCACTTATGAAACACACACACACATATACATATGTATATAAATATATATAGGTAGGTAAGTTGGCATTCAGATGCGAATTTACAAATTTTAGTATATGAAGGAGATTTATTATTAAAAAGAATATGTAAGGAATAGGTATTTCAAAAATTAGTAGAAAGTTTTTTCAAGTTCCTTTTTATATTACACCAGCTATTAAAATGTCTATTTTTTTTATCTTCAAATCGAAAATTTTTCTTACATCTGAAAAGATATTTTAAATCATTCGTTCATCTTCATATTTAAAACATTATAGAAACTGATATTTGAAGAAAAAAACTTTGAAATCGAATTCTTGTTCTGAATCCAATTTCAGTCATGTTGATTTAAAATACTTTTTTTAAGAATTAAAGTAAATTTATATCCTGAATAGATTTTGATTTCCTTCTCTATTTCACTATTGAAAAGAATGTTAAAGTCAGAAATATATGTAGGAAAGCTCAAAAGAAACACTAATAGTAAAAATATTATAAATTTTTTATAGTTATTCCAATTTCGAATTATTAAAAAAATTGAAAACGTGAATTTATTTTATCATTGCTTACAACATATATTAATAGCAAGAGATTTGAAGTACGAAATAATTTGAATCACAATATTTGAATATAAAAATGACAAAAGAAAATTCAATTCTAACGAGTTCCTTTCATGCAGTTTTGATAAAAAATATCTCAGATTTTAATGAGAATATCTGGTAATTTTAAACTTTAAGAGGTTTGTATGAAAACTTTCGATCTATGCTAAAAAAATTATAACTTAATTTGGTTTCATAGAAATTTTTTGCTGTAAAAATTTTTAGAATTTATTTCTCCATATTCATTAATAAATAGTTTTGAAAAGGAAAAAAAAATATATCGTTTGAAGTTACAAATAGGTCGAATATACTAAATGAAAATACAATTTTCAGTGTTCGTTACTATTTAAAACTCAAATAGGATGTATTAGTAAAATTCAAAGTTACAGTGAATTAAAAATGACATTTTTGGTATTTAAGAATGTTTTAGATAAAATTCCGAGTAGATTTATGCGTTTCATTCTAGTTTTTATGACTTTAAGATTTGATTCTGTTTTATTTTCTGTGCAATCATTTTTCATGTAATACTTTTATGTAATTTCAACAATTTTTAATTTAAGCAAATACCTGAAAAAAGATTATACACTTGTCAGGATAAAAAATACATTAAATAATATGATTTTTTTGCATTTCATGAAACAAATTGCTTTTTATACATGATTAAAAACGCATTGTTTTAATCAGGAAGCCACAATAATAATATCAATATATTCAAATATATGTTTGAGTCGAAATATAATAGAGATTATAACTGTGAACTTACGTTATAAATAAAGCTGCATACATAAATAAGCACTTGGTCAAAAACTTGAAGTATATACGTATGTATGAATAAAGCTATATATTGAATAAAAGTATATGAATATAAAAGAGAATATACATAATAAATCAACATACGAAGAGAATTTATCTAATACTATACTCTTTCAAGTATAACACTACAAGATATAAGATTATGTACATTTGAAAGTACTTTTTAAGTTAATATTTAATTTTTGTATTCCCACTTGTATATTCATTTTTGAAGCTTCACGTCATTTGACAGTTTGATAAAGGTGAAAATTTTCCGTATTAAATTTTACTACAAAAAACACTACCTTGAGAAAGTTCTGAAAAATAGTGCAATATTTTTAAGCTTCTATACTGAATTTAATAAACTAAGCACATAAGGAGTTGTGTCATTACATTTACCATCTTATATACTTTTTTTTAAAGAAAATATATCATAAGCTAACATAATCTTTAATAAAATTGCTTATAAAATAATTGTTATGAGTTATTCTAGGATAATTATCTATTCAAAAGAACATTTATAAGGATTAGTTAACAGATGAAGGTGAACTAAATTAGTGTGTTAATAAATTAAATATTTAAATGAACTCAGAAAAATAATTTTTCAAACAGCTTTTTCATTTCAGAACCATATTTTTATGTATACGATTTTGAACAGTAATACGAATGTCAAACTTTCAATAGTTCTGCATGTAAAATTCATAGTTATGGTATAGGTGGGTGTGAAAAACGGCCCCCGTAATGAAAATTAAGTTGTGTGTATGTGCCCCATAATTTAACAATGAAAAGATTTCCATTCAAAACTTTTGCACAAAAAGATAAATAATTCATTCATTCATTTACAACATGTTTATCGCCCAACCGGTATGGTGGCTAGCGACGCTGACTGCTGTGCTGTAGGGCCTGGGTTCAAATCAGTCGAGCCACAAGTCCTCTCGTGAAGTTGGTGGAAAGGAAAGAGAGAGATGGAACGCTTCTGACGCCCCCCCCGGGTGTTCTACCTCAAAATTGGGGTGGCACCAACCTAAATCGTACTGTCACCTGCATGGTGCTTAAGGCTACGGCTAGTGACAGGCGTACATCTATCTCCTTGGCTTGAAGAATTTCGTGGGCCAGGATCTAACACAGTCGACAACAGGTGGCATAAGGAGAAACAACAACATATTTTTTCTTTTTAAGCAATTGGCAGTGATACCAATTAAATTCAGTTGAGATAAAAGTTTGAAAACTGTTAAGGGTTTCCTACATTTTGACGAAAATATATATATATATATATATAATTCAAATAATTTATGATTTGACATCTTTTATAAAATTATTAGGAAAGTAAATTGTCCCCTAGATACTTCATACAAGAGTTGTGTGCATCTGAATGTATGAAACTATTGGTACTTGGGATGTTTAAACATTGTTACATTACCATGAGTAAAATGATTTCAAATTCTAATGCAATATTATTCCTTCACGCATTGTCAACATTTTAAGGCATTCAATTAATTATACAACACTAGGGGAAGTGCAAATTTTGCAAATGGGTTGAAATCATGCTTTTCATATTCGACTGTGATTCAAATTGTTGAATACATTGTCGTTTGTGATGGAATGATTCTTTAATGGCAACATAATTATACAACTCAGACAATCCCTGCTTAACTATTAAATGCATTCGTAATCATAATATTATGTTAACAACATGTAATTATATATAACCGAAGAATTACTAAAATAGTCGAGATGGAAAAAATTATTTTTTATTTATTATTCACAAATCCTTTCTACGTAATTATCATCCAAGGTTTTATAGGTTTTCTCTCGTCATTTTCTTGACCGTTTAAAGGGCGTGAATGAAGAAATCAGTTGTTTTACATCTTGAATGACATCTTTCATTTTGACTAAACCAGGACCTTTCAATAGTTTTTGAGAATAAGAAAGATATTTGCTTGGGAGAGAGAGATATAGAGAATAGGACGGATTTGACAATATATTCAGAGAGAGGGGAGAGAGTAGGAATGCATTAAAATCATTATAGTTTTTTTGAAAGGAGAAACAGAATCTTCATTCGGAAGAAATAACTCAGTTTAATATTTAACATAAATGAGTTTTTCCAAAAGATGCTGTAACTTATGAACGGGATTTTGAGATATTCCTTTCATTCTGAAGTTTTCTTTCAAGAGAATGAATTCCTAAATTTGACTTGGTTTTATTTTCTAATAAGAGAATAAAGAAAAAAAAGTTTAATATTTTTTGCATTTAATTTCTGTAATCTATATTTTTACAACAAATCAATTTTCCCAAAGTGATTTTGATCGTTTCTGATAAGATAACATTTTATAATAATTACTGATTCTATATTTTAAAAAATATTACAATAATATATATATTCTAAAATTACTCTTGTAGTTATGCAAGGCATTGCATACATAAAATATTGCGCTTAGCTTTAATCCTACGAAAAACAATAAATGTTGTTTTCAATTCCTACTATTAGTTCACTCTCTCCCTATATATATACTTATTTATTCATATATCTTGTTCAAATTTTGAATCATTAATAAAATACTTTCCATTCATCCATTCAATTTCAAATCCATTTTTCTTAAACTTGTAGTGGATGCTACTGGATTTTAATACAGTTTTTTCAAATTTTAATTCATTAATTTAATTAAAAAATAAATAAATACTTACAAACAAAAATAATAGTCCAACAGCATATATAAAAAAGAAAATTGCTCGTTGTGTCCCTGTAGCGTAATGGATAGCGCGTTAGACTCCTAAGCCAAAGGTCGTGGGTTTGACTCCAACATGTGTTGGCTTAATTTCTGAGAATGTGATTTTCTTACAATACTATTTTATTAGAATAATTACATTTAATTGATGAATAAATTATAACAAAAAAAAAATAGTCCTAAACCCCCTATAGAAAGGAGCATGGAGAATTGCAAGGAAAATCGCTTTTTATTTTGTCATTTAATTTTGTGATTCTGTCATATGCCTATGCATATTTATATTAATTGTAACTATTGAATAAAAAGTAAGTAAATAAAATTTTCTTTGTTGACTTAAGTAGGAATGGACTTAAAAAAAGTTGTCTTTATATTACTTGTTTTAATTAAATTTATGTGAAAGACCGGAAAAACATTTCCTTTGATAAAATACTTAAAAAGCAAAAAACAAGAAATAATGATCCGTCTTTCGACAGCAATATAAATTTTTGCGCTCAAAATTATTGAAAGACTGCAATTTCTAACGCGAAAGGAGCTCTTAATATATTCTTTCTATATTGAAGCCTCCTTCATTGGATTAATATCCCTGAGTTTGAGCTTCGCTTGTATCATCTTGAAGGAGCTGACAGCCACCACTTCGAAAGATTCTTCATATTTTGGAACATAAATTTTCATAACAGCTGTTCTGTCCTTAGGACGCCTCGTAAAACTGTCTTGCCAGAGCATCTCACAAAAGTGCGTTGAATAATGTTATCATAAAACGATAACGGAACAGGTGTAACTTTGCTCACATGTCTTGCAGCTCTGAAGAAGCTTCTATTTTTGTCACCTGCGAGTGGATCTAATTTTAGTCGTTCGTTTTCTGCTCTTGTAAATAATATTTCCAGGATTAAAGAAAGATTTTCTTGAGTAATGTTTAATGGATGTTTTTTTTTCATAATGTTTGTGTCTTGAGAGTTGTGTGATAGACTATTTCTAGATTTATTTACGTCTTTCTTCACGTTGCCAAGAAATAGTGCGTGTAAATTGATTTAAAAAAATGAAGGCAGGGGGGAAAAAGCTTTTAAATAAACAAATGTAGCTAAATGATTTTGAGAAATGATGTTTTGCGGTAAGTCATGACTTTCAACGTTGTAGCAGCTGTTTTATAGCTTATTTACATGGAATAATTTGTTATTAAAATGTAATGAATAACTGTTTGGAGTTACAGAAACCAACTAAAAAAAACTAGATTTTAAATATAAAGAAAGCATTTGGTTTAATATATTTATTTTTAAAATAATATTTTATCTTTTCTTTAGTTGTTTATGAATTTAAAATAAACTTTTAAAGCCTTACTTTATTTTATATTAAAAAAAATATAACACTTATTAGCATTTTCTTTTTTTTTTTTGTGAATTATTTTAATTTCAACTTTTAGCATGTATTTAAGGAGATTTTATTAGTAAGAAATTCAAAAACATGGTTGTATATAAAAGTATTTGTTACAATGTAAGCACATTATTTTAGATTTAAAAACAAACAAACATGTACTATCTGTCCCTTTTCGGTTTTAAAAGGAATATTAAGGCTCAAATACAAAATATATCTCAACTTTTTTCATAAACTCTAAATTTATATGTTCTTAAAACAAAATAAATTAAGTAATATATTACTCACACTTAATGCATTAAAAACGGGAAGTAGGTTTTTAAAAATTCATTTTCCAAAATGAAATATTTGGAGGCATTTTAAGTAAACATTTTTATGACCTATTTACAACCAACTGTTCCTGATTGACAAGTTTAAAAATAATGTATTAAACACCTGTACTGAGCAGCAACTCTTTTCACAGTCTAAAATTATTTATAGCAAAACGAATCATGAATAAATAAACGGATAAATAAATACGATCTTATCTTTTGTAATTAAGCATTCATAGATGCATATCGTTGTGCTTGAGTTAGTTCGATATTACTTTCACATTGAGTTATGTAATAAATGACATGTTGTTCATGTTTTGAATTTTAATGTACTGACTTTAAATTAACTTATGAACACTTTCAAACCGAATCATGTACTATTCTTTTTGCCAAAATTTACCTTATGTTACTTCAATTAAAGTAATTAAATCTTACAAAGACTGATAATTAGCTTCCGCGACTATTATTTTAATTAATTTTAATGGATTTCTTTCAAAGAAACTTGAAGGACATGTTTGATAAAACTTGAAATTTATCAATTATATATATATATATATATATATATATAT
>BMAV01021493.1:286357-318209 GCA_019973955.1 Trichonephila inaurata madagascariensis
TTTTTTAATTAATACTAAAATTTAAAGTAATTCCGTTTCACTGTTATATATGAAGTCTTCTGTAATTCTCCCGCTTTTAAACTTAACGTAAAATCTTCGATTTATGAAAAAACTCCTAAACAAGCAAAAAAAAAAAAAAGTTAAAAGATATATCGGAATATTTATCTAATAAACCTATTTTTCTTCCGTCTTTTCAATATTTTAAAAACGTTGATCTAAAAACAGAAAACAATATATCTTTCTTCTTCCTATCTCTTAAAAATAATAGAGGCAGGTGTACTTTATTCTCCATCTCTTTTAAACGAGGCTAGGGAAAGTGAATGATACAGTTTGAAGATAATTTATTCAAGAGGTTGGCTCCTTACAGCTTACCCAAGCTACTGGATTCTTCTATCGTTTGTATACTTCAGCGTTCCCTGTAGACGTATTTATTATTTCAGTTTGTCTTTTACGTAAAGTATACGCCGTTCCGCCACACTTTAAAAGAGCTAAATTGTTTGTGTAAACTGTTTCTTCTTGTTAGAAAAAAGTCGTAGATATTTATGGGGTGTAGGATCGTAGTTTATTTCTCTCACTTGTGTATTTCAAAAGTAAGTTTATTATTTTTTTTTAGCTTGTTCGTTTAATTTTAATGCGTCTAATATTGTTCGACTGAATTCAAAATAGTTTCTAAAACGTGTTACTGAATTTATATTACTGTTAAAAATTGCTTTAATCAAACTTGAAGCAACTCATAGTTTATTTTAAGCAATCCTGTTTTGTTCATTTTTCTTTTAATAAGTTTACTACGGATTTTCGAAAGCGTATAAATGAATATTTTTTTATATATTTAGTGTCGCTTGAATTAGAATATTCATGAAAAGTTCCAAGCAAATTATTAGAATAAAAAATAATTTAGATGCAGTTTATTTGGTGAAAAATGAAGAAAGAATGCCGTTTTCGAAACGTTTTCCTTTTATTGAAAAGGCTTCTATAATAATAATATTTTAAATACATACATATCGATGACTTCTCTTTAGAATCTGAACTAGAATTGTTGAAAATTCACAATAATTTCAGTGTTACTATCAATTGAAATAGAGAGAGAGAGAGAGAGTAACCGGTGTTTTTTGGGGAAATTTCTCTACTGTAATATATTAAAATACGAATAAATTTACTTCGGAATTATATACTTCAAGTTTCCTGGTTCTAGCTCTGGACAGAAACTTTAGCTACGTATGAAGAAATACTGTTAAAAAAAGGCATTTTTCACACACACACAAAAAGAATGTTTCGAAAATATATAATTTTTTTTCTTCATTTATTTTGCCAAAATTTGCAATAAAAAAAACTCTTTTTTTTGTTATACTACTATTTCTAAGACAATTCGTTTTTGAATTCTAATTCAAGTAATGCTAAATATCAGTAAATTATTCATTTATACTCTGTTGCAAAATCACGGTTCTAAACGTTGTCAGTATCTTAAATAATTATATATTAACTTCATGTTTCTTAACATGAATGGCATAATTTTTTGCAGACTAAAATTAGACTTTTAAATATATTTTTATAAATAAATATATATAACATTCTGTTTATTTAATCATAATCAAAGAAAAAGTGTTTTCAAGAAATATATCTTAATATTATTAATTTAACCAATATTTATCTTTTAATTGGAAAAAGCTTTTTCGTTTTCGCTATTTTGATTTTAATAAAGCTAATTACTTTTAAACTGAATATATATCCAAAATAAAAGTATATGTTTTCCATTATTGTTCATTGTTAATTGTTAAAATTGATAGTTGACAAAAATAGTATTTTATTACAAAATATCACATATTTAATTACAAAAAATTATTCGTTTAAATTTTCTGCACTGGGCTTCTGTTACATAGCACAGATTAATTACTTTAACCTTCTTAGATGAAAACGTTCCAGAAGTTGATGGTAGCATGTAACAAATGCTGTAACTTCCTAGTATTACTAGAAAATTTTAAAAATGACATATTTCATTAAAAATTATTTATTTGTAAAGCACTAGACACGAATAGAATAATTTTCTACTCTTTTCTATGAACCGAAAAATAAAATATATAGTTTTCTTCTCTGAAAATCTCAAATGTTTCGTTTCAAATAAAAAATTTAAAAAAATAAGACTTTTCTTTATAAACTAATACACAGTCAGAGATCTTTTAATGTTAGTGTTACTTCTAGTAAGACATGAGTTTTATGTATCTTCTAGGAAATATAATTATTCATGTCGAAGTCTGTACACTCAAAAGCTCTTTGTATAAAGTTCTTTTTTTTCTCAATATTTTGTAAAAGTTCACAATGCACAATGAATCTATCTGAAATATGTTCTTAAAACATTGTTTCAAAGTAATATTCGCAGAGTTTTATTTTTTTACCTAAAAAAAAACGTCTGTAATTAGTTTTTTTGCAATGTTACTTTTTTAAATAATAATAAAAATAATAGACGATTTCAGTTGCAATTTTAAAACATTGATGGCTTACAATCCATAGAAGTATATCACAAAAATAATATTTATAAAAGTATTAAAAACAATGATCAGATGATACAGAAGGAATCTCCTCCATAAGTTACATCCCAGATTTACACTAAAAAGCTTTCGATACTCTTTTATGCACAAGGATGTAAAATTTTATTATATTTTTATTATAAAGCAGAAAAACCAGATTTATATGAATAGAAGTTGTACATTTTTCTTTAATTTCAGGGAAATAAAATTCTTTTAGGACATATCTAGAATTTTGAAAAGATCTAACAAAAATTTATGTGATAATTATCTTATTAATATTCGTTAATCATTAATATTCTTTTTTAATTTTTTATATTCATTTTACTGCCAATATTCAAATCCTTTTTTGTGTGTTTGACGATTCTTAAATCTATTTAATTTAATCCCAAATTATTCAATTTTAATTATCCCTAATTATGCATGTAATTTAAGTAATTACTTTAATAGGTTCGTGTAAACGTATACAAAATTTCATATAATGTATAAAAAAATAAATACTTTATTTTAAGTTATCCATTCATAATTATGCTCGTTTAAATTTCATTTTATGTAGTTAGTGTCAAATACGACAGTACTTCAAATTGCGATGTGGCTTTTCTTAAGATGAAAAGTCAAATACGATAGAAAAAAAATTGCCACCATTGCTTTAAAAGACCTAATTGTAACAAAGTAGTTCTAAATCAATTCCCTCTCCCCTCCTTTCATAAGGAAAAACTAAGACAAAGCAACAAAAATATAATAAAGCCCTTCGGCGAAAATAAAGATGCTGACGGGCGAATTCAGAAATCCTTAATATTTCATCGCCAAAGCAATATTTCCAATCTTTTCTTGAAAGAAACGAAAACCACACTTTTACAGTAGCCCTTGTTTCTAAAAGAGCTTTGCTTCGCAAAAATCCCTATAATCTCAAAATAAGTTTTCAATGTTTTTTACACGCAATGCCACAGACTTCATGAAACTTTAATGAAGTTTGCAACTAAGGAGACGATTCAAGCGTTTAACGCTTAAAGTCACGTAAGAGAAAAATAGTGGGTTTTCTGCTTTTTTGCGGTTTTCTATGATATTTTGCGTCAAAAGCGGGAATGTTAATTTTAGATGTTGGGGAGAAAGAAAAATTGTGTTTAAAAGTGATGTGTAAAATTTCAATCTTTATGGAATTCTTTACAGAAGAAAGCGATTTACTTAAATATTTAATCACGCACTGAAAATTATACATTTGAAAAAGATAGTTAAATGTTGTGTATCATGTTAAGCTAGTTATGAGTTATGCACTATGTTATGGTAATAATGATTTATGTGCTATGATATGCTAATTATGAGTTAAGAATCAAGCTATGCTCTCACTTAATAAAGGTAATATTGTCTAAAAATTTACTTTAATGTAAATAATGTAAAAATGCATGTTAACATATTCAATTAGAATGGAAATTTTTCAAATAAGTTACGTTGCTGTTATAAAGACGTATTTAATGTAAATAATGTAAAAATGCATGTTAACTATTAATTTAGAATGGAAATTTTTCAAATAAGTTACGTTGCTGTTTTAAAAACGTATTTCTCATTCTAAATTTTAAAACATTTATCCATTAATATTAATATATTGTAGACTTTGCATAAATAAATGCTGTATTAATGCGCTTAAACATTTACTTGATATTTTTTTTTGTTTTATAATTAAATTATTTAGATAGATTATGTCTTACATGAATATTCTTACATTTTAAGGTGCTACGTGTTAAGGTGGACATAGAATATTTACCCTTGTATGATTAAGAACCAACATTTTAAACAAAAGGCATTTACATATATGTTTCATTTTGAATTTATTAAATATATGACACATTTAAAATATTACATTATGTTTAAAAACCTTATCAAATTCAAATATTCAAGAGTATTGGAAAAATTTTAGTATTTCTCTTTCTTTTTGTAACATTTTAACAAATTTGAACATTCTTAGTAATAGAATAATTCCATTATTAAACATTCATTCCCTACATCCAAAGAAGAACTACATTAGCGTAGTAAAATTAATATTTTAATGTGTTAAATGAAACATTGCAGAGGATTATGTTATTAATTATAGAATTATTGAGAGAGCAAATTTGTCATTGAATATCCTCAAATGTAGTTCTAGCAGAAATTTCAAAGGAAACTTCCTAGTAAAGACTGAAATCATTTTTATAATTAAGTTTTATTTAATTCTGCTTACATACAAAATTGCGTTTTCTTTTTGTTAAATGTGAATTTAGTTATATGTAATAACATTTTAAATTTTAAGTATAAATAGTGAGTGATTTCTAATTCAAAATTTAAAAAGATTTTCTAATTAAGGAATTTTTATTGGTTAAATCGTGTACAAATAGAGAGAAAAAAATTAGAGACTATATCTTTTCTAAAAAAAATACTCTAAAAAAATCGTTTTTTTAATCATCTTGTTGATAACCTTCAGTTTTTGTAAATTTTACATATTATAGATATTTTTAGTATTTAAGACATTGTTTTCGATTTGACTATTGCAGTTTTTGCCTATCTTATCTTATCATTTGACATATTTTCTTGAATTTAAGCTCTAGTGTTTTTATCTCATAAATTTGAATTGTATAATTAAAATAGAACAAAAGAAATTATTTGTAAAAATGTTTTCTAGTATAGGGTCAAAATCAAGAAAAGCAAAATTAAACTAAACGTACTAATACTAAGAATAAAATGTGGTTATTTATTATTAATAGAAAAAAAGCAAGTGTCAACTTTAAAAAGTTCAATGAATAAATCTAATAATATTTCTCAGAATAAACATGATGCAAAATAATTTAAATAATAGATAAACTATTAAATTTTATACTTATACTTTTGAAAGTAAATTGCAATTATTATATAAATGCGTATATGTTTTCATTGTTTATATTAAAAGGTTATTTTTCCACAACATGTCACTTGAATCAATAAAGTTATTTATATAAATAATATATAAGATTACGCTTAAATTAAGTATGCTTGTAACCTACATTGGAAAGTTTCAAAAGCATATATACATCCATTCTACAGTATTTCTTGCAAAATACATTCTGACATAATAAAAAATAAAATACACATTTACACTGATATTATATTTTTATAAATGCACCAGTACTTCTCTGTATATTTGATAATTAATTTATCAATACTAAGTTAAGAACAAGTTTAATAATTACCATTGATCCTATGGACATGTCATAAAATTATATACAAAATTTAATACTTATCTTGATAATTTGTGCAGTTTATAATTAAATTCGCATTGTTGCTTTACGTCAAAGTATATTATTATTGAATACATTGTTATTTTATAGAGGAGGGGGGGGACAATTAAAATTATATACGATTGAAAATTAAATCGCAAATATAGAAACTATGAGAAGCACTGGCTTAAAAGGCAAAATAAATTTAGCTAAGGAAATAATAAAGCGTGGAAAGCAAGGATACTATAATGTATATATAATTAAAATATATATTTCTATCAATTTTTTTTTCCAAATTAAGGATTTTATTATTCGGATATTTTAATTTATAAACTCAATACTATTTTATGAAATAAAATGTAGTTATTTAATTTTTAGGAAGTAAATATATTTCTTTCCTGTGGAGAAAAAAATTTCAAGTTATACTTTCCATATGCCAGCCATCCTGAAAATTATCCGATTCACTAATTAGCAGACGGCGGTTAAAATATTATCTTCTCATGACCTTTTCAATAATCTTTTGGATCCTTTGAACAACGCAAATATTATTCTCTTTTATTCCACAAATCACATAAACAATTCAACTGGATGAATATTTTATTCCAAAAGTGTTCCCAAATTTAATTTCTTCCTCCCAAAAGAAGCTTTGTCATAAAAGTTTGAATCCAAAGAAGTATATGTTACTAAAGAGATATACTTGTTACTTCGTGTGTTTGTTATCTTGAATTTCAATAGAATCGCAACTTCTGTTATGACTTAGGGTTTTTTTTTTTTTAGATTTTTGAAGAGCGAGCTTATATATAGTAGACGATTTGACATTTAAAGGGGATTAAATACTTTTAAAAAATAATTCTTCAAAGAATAATTTATGCTTTTATAACTGTTGAGTATTAACTCCCATAAATAAATATATTTGAACTTAGGGATTTGTAATGACCCTAAGAAAAAATAAACTTGAGTAATACCTTAAAAAATAGCATTTTGATGAGTTAGATTTGGTGCGTATATGCCTCTATGAAAAAGATCTTATAATATAAAATATATATTAAATAATAAATATCTAGCTTGTGTAGTAAGCGTTATAAATGGACACATTACAGATACCAATAATATATATTTTTTAAAGTTATGTATGCAAAATATCTATATAATTCTCAAAGCATTAGAAAACTTGAGCTTCTAAAAATACATTAGTTGTTCATTGTTCTATGTTTAAATTCAATAATTATTTATTATTTGTAATCAAAATTACGGAAACAAATGTATTAAATAACTTGAGCTAAAATCATAAAAAATATATTACATCATTCCGGTAATAAAATATTTCTTTATGTTGCTTATATTCTGCATCCTTGAAAGTGAAATATGTCAAGGAAAACTAATGAACTCCATCTACATCGAATAAAACCATGTTCATTTGCATCAAATAAAGTTATTTTAATCCTAAAAGATATTAAATTCATAATAAAAACCAGGTGCACAAGTTGCATTGGTGCAACAACTTGCATAAGTGTGCATTTACGACACGCATTGAGTATTTTTGTAGCAACTGTGCACGTTTTCAACACCTGGTAACACCTTTGCAATCATCAAATATTGCGTGATCCTCTGATTCTAGAGAGATCATAGTTTTTTTTTCTACTCTAGTAATAACTCCAGTTTGCTCCATATTGCTCCACATACAAGAATAGGATGCCTGTCACGCAGTTGTAATTGTTATACATGAAAAGGCGTATAAATTACTTCAGTGTCGGAGGGTGTGGCAACCCAGGCTGTATTTATTTTGGCTAATGATGTAAAATCACCTCTCGTAGTAAATGCGTAGGCGACAAAAGTGCCAAACGGTGAATAAAAAAAACAACTAAACACAGGTAATTGGGAACAAATGCGTGGTAGAAACAGGCACAATGTGCAGAAGTCTATTTAGTTATTAACTGAGAATCATCAATAACTGTAGAGATTATATTAAATAGGGTAAGCTTTTGCATATATGTATTTCATACCTGACCCGAAACCTAAAAGTGGATGCATAATTTCGATATTTAGTCGGTATTTAAAAAAACTATTGTACATGTAAAACATCGTTTTATTTATTTCTATTCAAAAGACTGATCAGTAGATTGTTTTAATAAAGTTAAAAAGAAGATTCTATGCATTATATTTATTACAGTAATACAGTGCAAACTTTCAATATTTGCGACCCAATTTTCAATCATAACTTTCATCGCGCTGCCCTCTCTATACAATAACTATGCATTTAATTCAATAATAATGTACTTTGACGCTAAAGCTACAAAATACGACTTTAATTACAAACCATAGAAATTATCAAGATACGACTTAATTTTGTATATGGTTAGCCCATGGTAGGCATTAGCAATTATTTTTTAGACTTGTTTATAATTTAGTATTGATAAATTATTTATCAAAAACATTATGCAGTACAGATGCATTTATAAGTACATTTTATCAGTGTAAATGTGTTTTTAATTTTTACAATATCAGATTGCACTATGTCTTGCTTTCTTTCAGTAAATCAATACTTATTTTAAATATTTTATTTTTGACTTTTCACTATGCTCTCGCCCCCCACATAGCGACATCACCCCCTAGGAGACGCGCCCCACAATTTGAGAAACGCTGCAATAATAGAAGATCTCTTGACATTATTTTTATACATATTGAAATTTTAGTATACAAATCATTAGTTGAACTTCTTAAATCATTTCTAGAATAATTTTGATAAAATAATTGTTATGCGTTGAAATTTATTTCGGAATTATTTAGTAGAGCCTATTATATTATAAAATTAGGAATATGTTTTGTTCGTTGTAGAACAAGACAATATCTAGAATTTTAGTCTATACCTTTCCTTAAACAAATGGTTACAATACTCCTATGTATAAAAAAATTATTATTACATAAAATAATAAAACATTACTGAGAAAAATGAGATTTTTAACTTTCAAAAAGATAAATATAAGTAAATTCGAATTTACGAAGATGAGATTTTATTAAATGACAATAAATATATATACAAGTGAGTAAAATTATAGAATTTTCATAGTAAAAACTTAGAATATATTTATTTTTTAATTTTTAAAAATTAATAGTTTTCCTTTAAAATTTATATTTTCATGCTAGTTAAACCTCATAAAATAAATATATCTACTGCAATTCACATCAAAATATAATTAAAAACTTAGCACACTGGCGAGTATTAAGGGTAAAAATATTCATGAAAATATTCTTACTTTTTATTCATATTGTAAAAATGATGCAAAATTCACCATTCTACTCTTAATTGTAAGTATTGAAACACAAATGCAGATTTGTGACGAATCTGCAAATGAGTGTAATGAGATTTCTTTGTTTTGGATGTAATTAACAGTGAGGTAATTTGGTATCTTGCCAGAAAGTTCATTTACTGTTGAGACTTCTCTTAAGTGTTAATCTGTTAATCACTTTTGGACTGGATCCCATCGCTATGTTTTCTGAACTCCCAATCACTGAACCTGTTTTTTTTTTAACTTTGTTATTCTGCATCAGGGATTCTCAAACTTGTTGAGACTAAAATGTATACAGATTCGCTGTAACTCATACCACTTTTTGAATATTTAATTTACTGAAATATCTTAACTTGAGAAAGAATTAACAGATTTCGTATTGTTTTTTCTGTTTTTAAAATATTAAAGCAAGGAATTAGAACTATTTCTAATATTTTATTTAAAAAATTAATTCAATAATTAGAGCAATTTTGTAAGGATTCTGAGAAAATGACCTAGCATGCAGCTTATTCATACATAATCAAATGTAATTTTACTCAAGTTGCTCACAGAGAATGAAAAAAATGAAAAGAAAATATATATATATTAATAAATTATACTTTTTTTACATAAAATTTGAAGTTCAATGCCGGTGAAATAGTTAGAAATGTATTTGAATAGAAGCGATGCAAAAATTTTCTGATTTGTTTTAAACATTTAGATTGAATCTGTAATTTATATGCTTTGCAGTTTTCAATATTCGTAAACGTAAATGATTATTGCAAAAATATTTGGAAATACAAAAAGTCATATATTTTCCAAGATTTAGTAGCTACTTGCAATCTGCACTTCTTAATCAATACTTTACTGCGCTACTGAAAGGCAAGATACCAAAATAAGTTTAATTTATATGAAATAATATGTATCAAAAATATATTAATTTATTAACGCACACACACACAGTACAAAGGAAGACGAGGCGATGAATCTCACGTTTGAATTCTTTCATGTTGTGTGGAAGACATCTGAGCTTTCATCCCATTCTAAAGGGCATCCATAGCATGCCAACGTGAAGACTTCACATTTCGCTATATTTAACTGTATAAGATATGTCTTTCATGTTAACAGAAACATACATTTTGGAAAGTGAATGTGTTTGAAACAATGTTGGTGTACTTTTATGTAACAGTTTTAAAATTATATATTCAAACATTTAGTACTTAAATAAACTACTTCTATTGATGTTTGAGCATTAAATACATTTGATTTATAAATATATAAGAGTGTAAGACGTATTCCTTTTCTTAAGTGTTTGTTTATGCTTAGGGTATTATTCTGTATAGCTTATTTATTGAAATGATCAACTCTAAAATTGCAATGGTATACATTTGGAGAAATATTGCATAATTTTTAAAATTATTTTTATAGTAGAGCAATTTTTAAGCTCTATTTCTACGAACAATGCCAGGATTATATTTTTTTTATCATTAATATATAGCAAAATATTGAATGTTTTTAAATGTATTCGAACTCTGATACTCGAGAGTTAAATTTTAGTATAATGGAAGTTATATATTAAAAATAATAAAAAGTTAAGAGTAAGTATTATGCACACATTAACCATATGAAATATATAGTGTACGTTCTTTAAAAATGAGTTGAGATAGCTTGAAAAGTATATATATTTCGGTTCTTAAGCCGCGCAAGGAAGTACATTCTTAAAAAACCAATGCTTTATTTGTTTTAAAAGTTTTCTTCTGTTTTTTAGTATTTGATGCTAGAAAGTTCTTTTCTTTAATGTAGTAATACTTTTCATCAATAAAGGTAAAAGAAGATTGAGGAAGTTTACTTTTGAAATTTTCATAATTGTTTTATGTTTGAACAAATGTATATTAATTCCAAGATATATAAATAGTATGTAATATGCTTAACACATATTTTTAAGTGTTATATAAAGGGGTGATCAAAAACTGTTTACACACTTTCATGAAGAAAAAAGTACATATTAACCTAAGTATAACAGTGAATAAAATGACAAAGTTACAATAAATGTTCAAGCTGTAATCTATTCGCCTCGAAACGCTTTTGAGTACATTGCCGTACATTGTTGGTGACATCTCTCAGAGTAGCTACAGGAGTTGTGTGATCAGCCGTTTCAATTTCATTGTTCAATTCCTCCAGTGTGCGCTGTTTATTGTTGTACACCACGATCTTGAGGTAACCTCATTAGTAAAATTCAAGTGAGATTAAATCAGGTGAACGTGTACGGTACTCAATCAAACCTCTTCATCCAATCCAGTGACCTGTTGTAATATTATCCAGTTAGCCACGCACATCTGTATGGTAGTATGGAGGAGCACCATCTTTCTCTGTGCAAAATACGACCTATTCTAGACCTACTCATGCATTTTTCTCTTGCACATTGTGATGTCGAGTTTTGTAGTGACCGTCTGAATGAATCTAACACTACAACAGAAGACGCTTAGCTTCTTTATGTGCGTAGCCGACCTGATCGTTCCTTATGTATGTCCATTCTTATTCCATCCGTTTCAAACTTATCGCAAATGCGAGAAAAACTTAGACGTGTAGGTGGTTACGTTTCATATTGTTGCCTCTAATGTCGTTGCACTTCACTGATATTCTCGATCCTCCAATACCATTTCAAAATACTTTTTCGCTACTCGAAAGTCAGACGTACCCTCGCCATGGTCTCACTTTCTCTACTAAAACACTACCGCCATCTGTCGCAGAACTATTGTTGAACACGTCGAAACACTAATGCCAACTGACAAAATCAATTCTTGCAACTTACCCTATGTCCCTATGTCCAATGCAATGTATAACTTATGGCATTAACATATGACCCAGTCTTTAAGTGTGTATACATTTTTTTGATTACCCCTGTATATTTTACTATGTATTTTTTATTTTCGTTACTATTATTTTATGATTTTGTAACGATTTGTTTTGTTTTTCTTTTTGTTTACAGTTTATCTTGATTTGAGAGGTAAAATAATTGTACATACATGTTTTGTACAGAAGATATACCAGAATGAGAAATGTACATAGAATCGTTCATTATTTCATCTTGTAAAAAATATCGGTAAATAAATGTTTTAGTTCGTAGACTTCATTTATTTTTGTTTCATTATGTTTTTTGTTTCTTTCTTTATTTCCTAAAGGAAAAGAGCTTCTTAATGCGTATTTCATCATTTTAAGGAGAATACAAATAATTTTAAAAACAGAATAATTATTTTACTAAGGAATTTGAATAATCTCTCAAAGGAACTAAGGAAAAACAATTTAATTATAATAAAATAATATAATGTTATTTAATTATTTATTGCCATGTTATTTTAATCTAAATGCAATGAAGAATAAAAACACTTTAATCAGAATATTTCTTATATGATTAACTTAGTATTTATATAACCCTTAATGACTAGCTCTACACATGTATTCTTATAATAATAAAATTAACCACATATGTTTAAAATTTCCGTTTATTTTTTCAAGTTAAAGAACTAATTAATATTAATTAGTCATGGAATAAAAAAGCTAAGAGGCATATCATTTTTTAATTTATGAAGAAATACTTTAAAGGCAAAAGTATATAAAAGCCTATAGTGTAATTAATATGATTATGTATGCTATTTAAACATTCTTTACCCGAAGAAAAAAAAAGATTTTTTCCCCTTATTGAAATAATTCTACTTTTTTTTGCAACAATGTGACAAATTTAATTTACAAATTTAATAAATTATTTAAAATTATAATAATAAATATTATTACTGTGTCTGAAACATATTTCATATTAATTATTTAAGTATTTTCATCAACTAACAGTCTAAAAAAGTAAACATTTTCACATACTTAATTTAAAGCTCTTATTTTATGATAATGTATTCTGGAATGTGAATGCTTTTTCAAATTAAATATATTAATTTAAATTAAAATTAGAAAAATATAATTATTTGCTATATTCCTATAAGAAATTTTCCATTAAATTTATATGTTATTGTTTCATTAGTTAACGTTAATTTAAAATTTTCATATAAAAGTTAAAAAAAAAGTTAATTTAAAACTTTCATTAAAGTTAAAAAAAAGTCAATTTAAAGTTCGTTGACGTTTAAAACTTTCACACATTGAAGATTTAAAAAATGTTAAAATTCGTTAAGGTTAATTTAAACTTCCGTTAATTTTAATTCATGTTAGTTTTAAGTTAAATAAACGTTCATTTTTAGAGTTAATTTATGTTGTAATTTGCTGCCTACGTTAATGAATGCGCAAACATTGTAAAACCAAAATTAAAGTAAAACAAATAATATGAAAAAAAAAATTATTGAATTCCTACTTAAGTCAATAAAGAAAATTTTTATTTTAGTTACTTTTTATTAAATAATTACAATTAATATAAATATTTTTATACATATGACAGGATTACAAAATTAAGTGGCAAAATAGAGAGAATTTCCCTTCTATATATGATGTTGGACTATTATTTTTGTTTGTTACTACTTATGCATTCATAAATCACATTCTCAGAAATTAGGCCATCCCAGGTAAGGTTCGAAACCACGACATTTGGATAAAAAGTCCAACACGCTATCCATTGTGCTACAGGGACATAACGAGCGATTTTCCTTTTTATATTTGGTGTTAGACTATTATTTTTTCATCATTCGTTTAGTTAAACTTATGAATTAATATTTGAAAAACTGTATTAACATCCAGTGTCCTCCCACATAAGTTTTAAAAAATGTATTTGAACTTGAATGGATGAATAGAAAACATTTTATTAACGATTAAAAATTTGAACATGATATATATATATATATATATATATATATATATGGAGTTTGTGAATTAATAGTATGAATTGAATGATTTGTTACATTTTAAAATCGAGTCATGTATTTAAACACGAATGACATTTCTCCCTAAAAAGGCTTAAAAATTAACAAATTTGACCTTTACAAAAAAATCACTTCAAAATCTTCTTTTCATCTTTAATAAAGAAACAATGCTCGAAACAATGCGCATCTTAAGATCTATTGTTCAAAAACAGGAACGTCTTTTCTTTACTTATTTGTGGTTTAATAGATAAAAGCAAGTTTTTTTTAAATTCTTTTTTCTTCAGAAATTCCTGGAAGAAGATCTCATTCTTAAATGGCAACTCTACATAATGAAATAGGTTTGGGAGGAAAAAATTGTTTTTCCTTTGTACCAAACTTAAATTAGATTGAAAAGGCTGAAGAATTTTGTAAGAGAAAGAGGATGGAGGGAGATGTATACACACACAAAAATTGGAAAACTTTACCATCTCAATTTCATTTAAAGTTTGATTGGATTAGCCCTTTGTTTGCCCTTCAAAGTGAAGCTCAGAGATAAACGTAGTTAATGCAAAAATCTCATTAGAGCGAAAAACTCTATTATTTTTTATCATGTTTGAATGCTAAGTTGAACGAACTGTCGAGAAAACTAGATCGGTGTTGAACACCTACGTGAGACAACTTCTTAAGTCACTAGAAAAAAATCCACAAATAATTAAAATCAGTGTGTGTAATGGATGTTCACTGCTAACAGCTTATGATGACTTCATGTCTAAGAATATTCGATTAAAGCGTAGGTAGATAACTCGTTTGGCTTCGAATTCATTCTGGATCTATGACGATTTGCATAAAGGAAAATAGCATTATGGATGTGGAACTATCAAAAATATTTCGCGGGTAAATACCTATATGTTGAATCAATTGCTTATTTATTCTTTGTGTATCAATGTGCAAATCACATATTTGAATGTAAAATTATGCTGTTAGAACATATGTATAATAAGTATAGCAAAAAGAACTAAACATTAAATAATTTTAAAATCAGCTACTTGTAGAAGTTTTCAATGATCTTCCGACTGTTTTCGATGGAACCCTGGGGTTCCAAGAGTCATAATAAAAGTCAAAAAGAAAATTATAAATGAGTTTGCAAAATGGATTCACGTTCTTTATGAAGCTTGTACAACCACAAGTATCTGAAGCTCATTTCAGTCATTAAAAGTGAAAATTTTATTTATACATAATATATATATAAGTTTATTTTGTAATACTTTTTTAAAGTTTTATTATAATATTATAAAAGAATACTAAAACGTTTTTTCTTTATACGTACTAACAATTTTACTATGAATGTTCTACTGTGTACTATCTTGGGTTCCACGAAATAATTTTATACTAATTAGTATAATAATTTGTAAAACTAAATAGTTTTCTAAAAGAAAAATGCACCTTTTTTCATTAGTAGAAATAAAATGAAAGCGAGGAAACAGTTTATTGGAATACATACAAATTCCCTGTTAAAATCTAAATTTAATGAAGAACAGCGCTAAATTTTAGATTGCAAATTCTTGCAGATTACATAGGATTTCTACCACTGCTATAAACATTTTAATGCCATTCGAACTACATATTTAAGTGGAAAATATTTCTCAACTTGAGTTGTTTTACAAAAACAAAATATGAAAACAAATAAAACTCATAATATGAAATTCAACTGCAGATAATTTCAATAGGCCTAGACTTTGACGGTTAGTGTAAAAAAAAAAAAATGGTGCGTCACATATCCCTGTTACTAAACATAAAGCAAGGGTAGTTGACTCTTCGATCACAAATCAATATTATTAATGTGTGAGTGAAATATATCAAAATTATATTAATTTTTTTAATAGAAAATACATTTATTTTAAATTAGTCTTTACACAAAAAGTACCTATAATATGTTGATCTATTTTAAATATTATTTTAAGATATATTGGCTTACGCGTGTACGTGAAATGGATTTCCCCCAAACACATTATATTTTATAGCTTCTGGGAGTTGAAGATGTTTGAAAACCACTGATATATAGAATAAAGTGAAATACTGTAAAAAGTATTCCGAAACATTGGTAAACACTTATGAACTGAACATTTTATTAACCTCGCAATCTTTCGCAATGTGAGGTCTATTGACTATTTTTTTTAAATAAATTTCTTTGCAAAACTTCTCATGCTCCACATTGCATAACATAAGGCTTACAGAAATAGGTGGTAACATAAATATAAAATTTAAAACAAAATTTAAAATACATTTTTAAGAGATAAATATAAAATGTAAGGAAGAGATGAAGTACACAAAGATAAAGAAAGGGAGGTAACTCTATAAACTTTAAAAATCTATACAGTAAACAAACTTTCTTAAAATATTAAGGCTTTCAGAGTACAATTGACCAACAAAGACAAAACAAGTGGCCAGAAAATACCTAAGCGTTTCAACTTCCTTTTAAAATGTTCTATTTTACAAAATGTTTAGTTTCGGCACTTTCAGCATCCTAACCACAAGAACAAATATCACTACCAATTAAATTAAACCTAGACAAATAGCTCTTAAAATTTTCATGTCCTGTTTGAATCTGGGATAACTTAAAATGAGTAGCAAATTTCTTACATTTAAGCCGTTGATAAATGGTCGGAAAAATGGTTAGTCTGTTGATTATTGACCTCATAATTTTGAACCATGGTTAAGGAACGAGGAAGGTATCTGAGCTAGAACTATAGTCTTTTGATTTCCACATCACGGTCACGAGAGTTTCTTGAACCCCGACAGATTTAACGTTCTCTTCATTGCATATTAGTTACTAACAATTCTTAAAAGATAATTACCATTTTATTCCAATATTATAAAACATATATATTTTTAATTTATGAATCCTTTTTCAGGATGCAATTTCAGATTTTTGATAAGATTTTCTCTGCCATTCTTTTTTAAAAAAAAATATATGTAGTTTTGTAATTCTTATCCTTTTAATTAATTACAATCCAATATCACTTTAAAAAAAGACGAATCTATTTCCAGTCTGCCGTTATAAGAGAACTCCCAGAAAAGCTACTCTCTTTCTTCTTTTTTCAAGTGCATGGTTATGTCTTTTCTACACTCAAAGACAAGGATGATATATTGCAAAGTAAGCACAGACAGGTGTTTTGTGAAAATCATACACTTTATCATTTGGTCATCGAGACTTTTGTAACTCACAATCACTTAAAAAGTACAAGGGACTTCAAAGAACACTTTAAGAATACAATGATTTACTTAGTTTCATCGAAACACTGTCTGTTTTCTTCTAGATAATAAACCTCACTTACCGGAAAGTGAAGGAAGTTAAACATAAATCAATTTGGACTTCAAGGTCTAATATTCCAGGATATTTTATACAAGGACCACCAGATGCGATATCAGATTTATACAGGTTTTTGTTATCTTTTAGCTTATAATTCTAATCGAAGTTTTGGCGTTGAGTTCATATATACATGCAATATCAGCATAGTTTCAGTTAGGAAATGTCTGTTAGTTATCAATGATTGTTAATATGACTGATGGTTAAAATAAGCCAAAAATAAAAATATTGATTAAAATTATGAGTCAGTTACTATTCCTGTTTTTCAATTTTTATATTTGTGTCTAATTTTTTAAGAGTATAAATAGTGCATTCACATTGACATAATCAGTCACAAATGTTAGATAAACTGAGTTATCTTACATATTTTTTGGTTAAAAAATCTATCCCCCTGAATACAGTACCAATTAAAAACTAAACAACCGTAGCAATTGCACTGCTATTAAATTAGATTAATTTTTCCTTTTTAAGTATATTTTTTTAGCTCAATATAATCGCATCTTGAAAAATTTTATATTCAATAAAAATGTATGAAATTTTATAATTTTAGTTGATTTACTGTTACTGAAATATTGTGTTACACTATTTTATAGTAAAATTATAAATTTCTATGGTCATAAGGAAACCAGAGAGTAAAATTTGCAATTTGTCAAAAATTTAAGTTACAAAAATGAAATCGTTACGTTGACACACAAAAGCACATAGAACTCTGAAGAACAATAGTTGTGAATATCACAGAGATAATCAAAGTTACATAATGTAACTAAGTTATAGTAGTTTATCAAGTACTGTGCTGTATCTCAATCAGCTACCATATAGTTATGAAATAAATTCATAATATTTACTGTAAAAAAAATTGATGCTACATTATAAAATTTTATTACCGTAAATTTTTGAATATTAGCCGATCAGTGTATAAACCCAATGTACGGATTTAGTTCAAATAATTACCCAAAATTCCAAATCCGTATAACAGCGGAACTGAAAGAAAAAAACTTTTTTTTAGAGGCTAAAGAAAAAATCTTGTTTTTTTCATGAGGTTTAAAGTTGGTAAAACCGGTGAATTAATTTGCAATCTGGCTGGTGTAAATTAAAATGCCAACGACGATAATTTTAGTTTTAGCATCTCTATTTGAAGCTAACCATTTTTTCCCACGATTCATTTGCTATCTTGAACAGTATCTGTTCTAGTCTTACTTTGTAAAGTATTCTCCCGTGGGTGATACCTTACTCCTAAGTTATCTTCGTGACCTAGAGGTGTGGGAGTAAATGAAGAACCAGGCGTTGCCATTATCTTAAAATGTCTTTATTAAGATCTTAACTTAAACACTAACAATGATAATATTTATATTATAACTTAGCGGATCTGAGGTGAGAAAACACATAATACGTATTACCAAATAAGCGCGACTTTGATCCCTATATTCCCACCTATTCCTAATCTCAACTTATACATAGTCCTAATAGATAACAGAATTATCCTACCTTAATCTCTTGTTGAACCGCAATCCTCTCACATCATAAATATCTTTTGTTTACCTCGCGTGGAATAGTATCCACCGACTTAATCGCTCTGTCAAGGATAACTTCACACTCAATGACGACTTTCTTCTCTTCCTTCAGTTCAAGCGCTTAAACTCAGACTAGCATAATCACTTCCCAATAGGTCACACGCTTATGTTAAACTTCTGCTATTTAAAAGGTTTCCAATTTGCATATTCACGCTTCGCTTCCGGATTTGGTTGGAAAGAATTTGCCTTTTTCGGCCCCAAAGAACCCAAGAGGAGTTTTTAGTGGAAAACGCAATGAGCCCGTCACAACTTTTTGAGACATTTTTTTCTATTTGGAAAATAAGCTGTAAGAGAAGTTTGTATACAAAAGTCCTCCCCCCTCCTATAAAATGTCCCTTCTCGCCAGGGACGTCTTAAGACTTTTTGACCCCCTGGGCCCAGAGAAGATTTTTTGAAGCCCTGGGCCCCTATGCAAAAGTCGGCCCTACCTGAGATATTTAAAAGTAGGCAGTATATAGCATGTATTATCAAATACTCGTTCAAACGGTAATTTGAAACAAGTAAACGTGCACGACTCCCAGTCTCTAAAACCTAGGCACAAATCCGCTCAACCGATAACCACATTTTAACTAATTGAATTGGATAATTGTTTATTGTATTAGACCAAAGCCTAGACATAGACAACGGTCATCACATAATAGGGCAATCTTATCACTTTTGCCAGTTGACTTGCAGTTTGAAATTCTCTTTTTTCGGAGAATATTTACAGGAATAATAACTATCCATTAAAATTATCCAGATCATGATATCATAAAAGAAAGAAACGCGCGTGACCCCGATCGAGGGCGAGGCCCTGGGCCCAGACCAAGTTGGCACATGTCTTAAAATGTCCTGGTATTTGGCCTTTCTCTGTAAATGAGAAATAATATTCGGAGTATATTCTGAAAAAATTGAATTAGAAAGGCCAAAATCAAAAAGGCAACACGTGATCGTCTGCCTATCTTTCCATACCTGGAGGGAAAACTTACAGCATTATCACATGCATTCAAGCATCTCTATTAGGAATTTTTGGGGTCTCTGATTCTGACACTAATTTGAAATGATTTATATATATATATATATATATTAGATTAAAATTTCCATTCAAAACAGTGGAAAAGGAAGTTTATAAATTATCATATTGCGCATAGCTGACAGAAAATTTTATTAAAAACAGTTCACCCTAAACTAAGTTTTTTTAAATGAATAATGAGTCCATATACCAACCCAACCTCTGTACTTAAGCTTTAAAGGAAGTAAAAAAATTATTGGCTTATAAACGGAATTATATGGTATTTGTTACATATAAAAATAAAATGTAATGTTGAAAATTTAACTTTAAGTATAGCTAAAAAATTTTTGGTTACTTTTATTTTCTTTTAAATCACAAGAATATTCTAGAAGGAAATATTCTGAAAAGACATAAAAACTTCCATCTCTAAGTTCCACTTACCATCTGAAATTTCACAATAAAAGGTCTATTGTGGTTCAAGATAAAGCGATCATGTCGCTTTGAAATAGAAACGGTTTGAATTCATTAAAAATAGAAACTAATCCCTTCATTGGGAAATCTCTCCAGCACTTATTTTTTTTTTATTTCCTTCGAAACCATTCTCATTGTTTTAGTGCGCTGGAAAAGAAACTGAATCGAGAAACTGGAGTTTGGAAAAGATAGAAAATGAAGTTTAAGAAACAGTAGGTAGTGTTTAATTTTATTTCTTTTTTAAGAAGGAGAGATTTCTATTCAGAATCTTTACCTGTTAAAATCCTCTAATTGAAACGAAATGAAGATAATGTTGGCTGCCATAGAAATGAAGCAGTAAGGCCTTTAAGCGAAAAGAAAAATGGTATTTACTAGAAAAGACTCTGAAGCTTTCAATTAAAAATACTATCGTGAAAGTATGTGGAAGTCAAATGCATAGAAAATTAATGGCTTTCTGCTTAACTTTATTCTAATTTTCATGGGCAGTCTTAAACTATTCTTCATTAAGAGACACAAGTGGAGATGTATTAACTCTAATACACTTTCTTTAAAAAAATTTATAGAAAAAACATTTTATTATTTTTGTTTGGAATTTTTTTTATACCAATTATATTAATCACCAGCAGTAAATACGATTACAACAGCATTTTCTGAAAAGTTATTAATAGAATGAAAATTTAATTTTACTACATCTCAATGTATCAGGTATATTATTTACCTTATTAAGTTATGTTTCTTATAAGTATTTCAAAAATTAATTCTAAGTACATGTTCATTGGTTTCAATGAAGAAAGCAAAATAGTGCATAAATTCATGTTAAGGGTTGTTCCATTAATAGTTTCCAAATTTATTTATGGAATGTTATACCGAAATTATTATTACTAAAATCCAGGTTACAAGTCAGTACTTTAGATATCCAAACACGTTCATATTCCTTAAAAAAAAAAAAAAAAAAAATAGCATACTAAAACAATATAAATGCTTTTTTAGGAATCAATACCAATAAATATTAATATTTAGTTTCAACAATACTTAAAAAAATGATCTAAATTTTACGGAAATCACAATTATAAGTGGAATTTTAGCAATATTTTAAAAAAAACTTCAAAGCTATTAGAGAAAAATATAATAAACTTATATCAGTAAATGTATTACTAAAACAAATATGATGCATTTATCTAGAAAATGTACTAAAACCTTAAGGGCTTATTAAAATTTAAAAATTTTAGAGTTTTGATCGAGTGAATATTACAAGAATTGTGACATTCTTTGTGAGACCATTATTTAAGTAACAAGCCATAACTCAAAACTATTCATGCAATAAGAAATATTTTAATACATTCTCTAGAAAATAATGTAAATATCAGGCTCAAAATATTTTTAGAAATACATCCTCAATATTTTGAATTACCAAACTCACCATGATACATTCTGAGCAATTAAAATATCCACTTTTGGTAGATTTATAAGTCCCACTTCCGTTTTTTCTAATTTTATAAAATTGATTGTAACTTGGTCTGTAGGTAGCGTAGAAACAAAACAAGGTAAGTTTTGTAAAGCCAAGAGATAGCTCTATTTAATAAAATAAAAAACAAGAAAAATATGTGTTTTGACCCAATTTGGACAGTTGCCAGGAGTAGAGATACTTGGAGAAAGCTTCTGGAGAAGGCCAAGGACAACCCAGGGCTATCGAGCCATTGAAGAAGACCCAATTTGATCCTTTCAACGTGTCGGATACCTTAAATTTCCAAAATAATTTTGCATACTATTGAATTGATAAAATGGGTATATCCTTAAGATTTAAAAAAATCATCATCCAGCTAATTAACAAAATTAAGTCGTGTGAATAATATACTTCATAAGTGACTTATACATAAGCTTTTTATATAAATAATTTGAAAGAGAAATTTCCGTTCTTTATTTAAAACAGTTTAAATTAATATTTAGATATTCTGATATATAGAAGTTACTGTTTAAATGTGCGTTTGATGTACACTTTATGGATAATTTAGACTTCCCGATCATTTAAATTCACTTTTTAAATCATACTCAGAGATATAGTCTGAAGGTGACAAGGTAATATTAAGAAAAAAATCTTTGATTCAAAGTTTTCACAAATTTCTCTTACTCCCTATACATATGTATAATGTAAAGCAATTTTTGTGCTCAAAACAAAAACCCCAAATCATATAATTCGTTAAAGAAAAATTTTAAATTTTGTGAAATGAAAAAAAAAAAGGGTGCTATTTTTTAAATATTTACACATAATAAAATTTTTTTTAAAGTATCTATTTTTTACACAAAAGTTGGTTAGGGGTTTTCGATAACATGATTGAAATATTCATAAAATTCTTTTCTTTTGAATTCAACTATTTTTAAGAAATATGTATTGTTTTGATTCAAGAATGCATATCAGATTTTGTTTCATGTATAAATAGCAATAATCGAAAAAATTATCAATGGCACAACAGAAAAAACGTCCAAGCATTTGAAATAAAGAAAAGCTTGGTTTTTTTTTCTCTTTTTGAGATAAATCAGCATGAAGTTTTTATTTACCTCTGGTATGTGAATAAAAACGAACATAAAAGCTATCGTAACCTAACATTTTTTAAACTTAAAAGCTTTCAGATTTTGTGAAAGTATATACATATATATGTAATTTAGTCAAAAATTGATTTCATTTTTGACCAGTATTTGTCAATTGAACCGTAAAGTATCCACTTAAAACAAATTCTAACTTTATAACTTAAACATTTTTTCTTTAAAACAGTAAAAAATAATTAAAAAAACATTTTTTCCTAAAACAGCATATTTAATAAATTATAAGAGGAATTTTAACACAAACTTATGTGAGATAAATTTTCATTTCTGATCCATCCTATATCGTTCTAATACAGAAAGTAAATAAATTTCTGTTTAGGAGTTACTCACAAATAAATCCCATGGTAAATACATTTGTGGGATATTACCTGTTCTCCAGAGAACTGTATCTGAAAACCATTTAAATAGTTTGATATTAGTACAACGATGAAATGTAAAATTTCTACCGTCTAAAACAAATATTTATTAAAAGCTTAGCAACTCGAATCAATTTCGATATTGAAAATATTTTTGCAGAAAAGGGCTGATCCTTGCAGTATCAAATTAGTTTTCATATTTCCCAAGAGGTAAAACTAATTTAATTCTCCAACTTATCCTTTCCCATTGAAAATCAGCTTATACCTGTTGAACCACTCTCACAAAATAGCATATTTCACTGAATAATGCATTGAAATGAATAACATTTCATTAAATGTTTCATAGAAATATTTTTGCTCGACGTGTGACAAATTTCAGACTTAGTTTTAGTTACAAATTGTGTGTATTCGGTTTCACATATATTTCAAATTAGAGATTTAGTTTGAATAATTTTTGATGCATTCATTTGTTTTGACTTTAATAAAAGAGTGAAATCATATAAATATGTATTTTTAATTTCAATTTGCTTAAGCGTTCTGAATAGTAATTTAACTTAATATGGATTTAATATTTTATTATTGTAGGAAACAGCAATAATTAATAGTAATGTTTTATAGCGGCTTACATTTACAGATAATTTGACATATGCTCATACAAAATAATTATGAATCACGTATTAAATAATATCGTAAACTTCGATTAAATTTATAATATTTATAAGTAAAAAAAAGGAATTCTTACTGCTCTATTACATATTCTAAATGTTTCATTGTAATATTGACATATTCAAGAAAATTCAGTTTATTTGAGTACATATTATTTACATAAATGTATATATATATGTGTGTATATGCATGTAATTAATAAAAATCCATGAAAACTTAATGAAATTTAATACAGAAGTTTTCAAGTTTTTTGAAGAACAAAACATTCGAGCCTTCAGAAAATAATCTGATATTTTCTTTTCATTGTTTTTTTAACATAAATGTCAATCAAGTGTTCGATGTAGTCATTTTGTTACTCATTTCACCATTGGAATGTGCCGAAATAGCTGCGCATACTTTTCATGATGTTCCTCATTTCAGGAGCTGTATATTCATTTCATTTTCAACAACGGAATCTACTTCGATGACGTTTTTTGAACTTTGAACCAACTCCAAAATGTCTGTCAGCTATAATTGAGGCTATACACACATTAGCTTCAACTGCAATGATTTATCCCGAGGATACAGTGGTACAGTCCAATAATATAGAACAGTGCTTCTCAAACTTTCAGTATTCGCGACCAATTTTCAGTCATAATTTTCATCGCGCCCCCCTTATACAATAATAATGTATTGAAAGCAATAATAATGTACTTTGACTCTAAAGCTGCAATACGGCTTTAATTATAAACAGTACAAATTATCAAGATAAGTATATTAAATTTTATATATAATTTTATGGTAAGCCCATAGGGCCACTGGTAATTATTAAACTTGTTCTTAACTTAGTACTATTAAAATTTATGGAAACACAATTTTAATACGGGAAAATTTTTTAAGTGTATTATCTTAAAAAGGGTGTATTTTTTTTTTTACTATGCCCAATTTTATTTTTTTAGTTTTATTTAAATTTATAATTTTTAAAAATATTTTTTTTTTTAAAAATTTTTTGTTTACTCCCCCCCCCTTGGGGGTTATCCCCCCTTAAAGGGGGCCCCCAATTTGGCATGATATAGAAAGTTTTTCAAACATTTCTTTAAAATTTTGTTTTTTTTATTTTGTTCATTCCTAAATTTTGAAAATCATTTCGTTTTAAAAGGGTTTTTTCGTTTCATTTTAAAGAAAAAAAAAAATGCAAAAAAAATTTTTTTGGTGGGACCCGGGCATTATTTGGTGTGTTAACCGATATTTCATCTTAAGCATTTTCACATTAAACGTATTTCACAGTTTTTTTCCGTATTATTATCGAAAAATGTTTTCTCGCTACTTTGAGAGTTTATAACTTTTCCCACCATTATAAGAATTATCTTTTTCGAGAAACAACAATCTACTTTTATTTAATCCGTTCTATTTTGCTCGTTAATTGTGGTAAACGAAAATAACTAAACTGAAAAGTTTTAATCATTCTTTGCAACAACAACATTTTTTTCCAAAAAACACTTTACTTTCTTTTTGTAAAATTTTGTGAGAGAAAGAGATGTTATATTTGCATACCAAGGGGAAAAATGAACCAATTTTTTAAGTTGCATCGAAAAAAGTACCCTCACATTCTGACACACTTAAACTGTAAGCGACACTTTCAAGGTTTTTTTCCTCCTGAAACATTTTAAAAAGTACATTGAAGTTATCACTATTGCCTGGTTTCAAATCGTTGAAAGATGATGTTGCTAATTTTGTAATTTAAGTTAAAACAAATAAAAAAGCATTTATTTCGTTAAACGTAGAATTTTAATATACTCTATTTCAAAATATCAAATTCACTTTTGGCCTATAAGTAGGATATAGTTTAAGTCCCTTAAAAACATAATTAACAAAATTTTAATATTGGATTTTTAACGAATTTAATTTTAAAAAATTTTTTTCTTTCCCCGATTAAATGAAGGGTAAAACCCCATTTAAAATAAATTGAATTTAAGAATTATTTCAACAGCTGAATTTTTTTTTATTAGATTGTGTTAAAATTGGATTTTTCCCAAAAAACATCATTTTTGGCCGAAACAGAAAAAAGGTTTTATCTTGTAAGTAGCAAATTTCGACTGGAAAGAGCGTAAAGCGTTATTAGACTTTACAGGTTCAGATAAGTGCAACCTATAGTGGGAATTTTGAATAGGACAGGAAACTCCTTTTTCTCCAAATTTCCCCTCCACAAAGTGGGGAATTTTTTTAAAAATTTTTTAAAGATTTTTGTTACATTTAGGCGGACTGCCTTCCCGCAACTGAGTTCGGAAGGGTCGTTGATTTGTGGAACTAATGGGTGCGATTTTTGGGTGCAAAAAATTTTAAAAAGGGAAAATTCCCATCAAAACTGTTAATTTTTTCTAATGCATTACATTGTTTGGAAACTATAAAAACTTTCCTAATGCAGCAGGATGTAAATAACACAGTAATTTCTTCTCTGCACAAAATCGAAAAAGAACTTTTTCGAGTAAGGAATAAAAAAGATTTTCAAACATCTGTCAGTCAGTATCTTAAAATTTCTAATTAAATGGGGCGTAATAATTCACTAATAGTATTTTTAACTCTTGAATAAAAAGTATGTAATTTCTGAAGAAGAATATTTTCTGTGTTGTTGCTTATTATAGAATTTCCAAAAGGTAAGAGCAAAAAACTTTTATTTTGTTTGGACCCTGATGTAACGAATAACTCCGATTTAACGAAAAAAAATGTTCGGTCCCGATGAATTCGTTAAATAGGGGTTCACGTATGTGAATTTTGAGAAAAGGGGAGGACAGATAAAATACTTTTTGGGGAAAATAAATACGTTGTAAACCTTATTTACTTTAGAAAAAGAAACATTTACTCTTCGCATATTATTCTTAAGGTATGCGACTACGTTCGGAATCGAGATTTTGAAAAAGCGTGTAAATGGATAATATTTATGATATTTAGTGTTTTAGATTAGAAAATGTTTTAAAAATTGAAGGCCAAAATAAAAAATTATTTAATACACTATTTTGACAAAAAAAAAAGAATGCCCCAATTTTTAAAATTTTTTTTTGTAAAAAATCTTCTTTTAAATAATAATTTTTTTTTGAGCCCCGACCCTTACGAGGCTCCTAAATTTTCAAAATTATGACTTAAAAGTGGGTTAATCCATGTTTTACGACCACAGGGGGAATTTTTAAAAAAAACGCCGATCTTTAATTATATTTCAATGAGTTGCTCTGAAAAAAATTGAATCTTTCAAAAATCATCATGTTGTACCTTTTAAAAGATTGAGCAATATACGGGCAAAATATTATTGTAATGGAAGCATTTTTCCAAAAGGGGAAAACTTTTTTTGAAAAGGGTTATTCTAATTTAAATTTTTTTTGGAGAAAAATCTTTTAAATATTTTTTTTGTAAAAATGTCCTCAAAACAATTTTATAATGTATTCTAATCACTGACACTAAATATCTAAAAAATATCATTTATGGGTTTTTTTAAAAACTGGCAATTTTTAAATAATAAAAATTGCTTAGTTATTATAAGACATATAAAATAAACATTCTGGTCCAATGCTCAATTTTTAAAAATTTTCCCAGCAACTTAATATGAGTTAATTTTTTTTGCGTGCCAGCAATGGAAATTTTCTTGAAAAAAAGTTTCCAATTTTAAATTTAAAATCAATTCAAAATTAAATTTTAATAATTGCAATTAAGTTAAAAAGCATTATTGTTGTAAAGTAATTTTTTGCACAAATGTATAACAAACATTTTAAATTTTAGTAGAATCAAACAAAGTACATATTTTCTGTTCTATACTTAAAACTGAATCTTCTTTAACACACACGAAGTACATGAATGTAATATCTGAATCAATCTTATTAAAGTTCCAAAATAAATTGCATAAAAGTTGTATTATTTACATATAAGTACCCTTTTATAATACAATGTGCAAAGATGGGGAGTTTACGAGAGGATTTTGATAATATTAAGCAAAAAACTTTTATTCATTTCAATTAAACGATGGAATAAAATCATTAATATACTATAAAATATCCTTAAAGAACATTGCGTGAAAATAAAAAGTTTATAAACACGATTTATCTACATATATATTATTTTGATGTATGTAAATTTTCTTAACAAGTAAGGCATTGATTTTCCATAATTGTTATGCGTAAATTCTTGTGTAATTCTTATTTTGGTGTTTTTCGAAAAAAAAGTTTTAAACAGTGTAGCAGCAATTTTTTCCGCTCCATTATTTTATACAAAACAAAAAAATTTCGGACAATGCTACCTGACTTTATAACTAGTTTGTGACTCTAAATATTCACTTATGGGACCCGTAAGAACTTTTAATTTAATTCCAACTAATTTGCTCTAACTTGTCGAATATAATCTTATTGCTGTGTTCAACCAAATTAATCTTAAAAACGATTATAAATTCGCGTGTTCTGCCTGTTACACCTTGAAAATCCCCAGAACCACCCTCAACAAAGGTAGGACCAACACTTTCTCCAAGGAATTCCATATTTGCATTCCTTCTCCTCTCTGTGCATTGTGTGAAAAGGGGTGGAAAATTCATTATCGTTCATTTGCATGCAGCTGGGGAGGCCCGTTCCAAAAGGTCCAAGGACCACCCCAAAAAGGGAAGCAGACGCCATAGCTTAACAGCCCTCCTTGGGTTGAGCAGAATAATCGATACCTTCAGGAGCCTGACTGTATCGATTGCCCTTTGCTCCGCATCACGGCGGGCCCCACCCCCTTCAGGCTTAGCGTGACACGGACTTATTACAGGTTTGGGGCCCAGAGAAGGGGAACGCTCGTGCCCCACTCCTCGATATTCGGGGACGAGTGCTTTGGCCTCCGGGCAGTTGTGTTGTTTTCGGTAATAGCTCTTATTGGACGATATCGATTCGATTTCTTTTGAGATTTGGAACTTGAGTGGGGGAGGTTTTCTGGGAAAGAGTAAGGGTGGAATAAGAAATGTTCTGTAATTGCCTAAAGTTTTCGTTTTATTTTTATTTGAATAAAGAATGAGAGTATAGAATAAAAGATCCATAAAATGAGATTGTCAAGAGGAAAATGGCTACTTCTTGGTAAGTATGGCGATGAAAAACACTGATAAAAATTGGTACTTTTTAACCGAAAAAATATATGGTTTTTGATTTTGCCACAACTAATCAATGAATACATAGTACTATATTTACTTGAAAGCCCATATTTTTTTCTTTACGTTGTATGAATGAAGGAATAATGTTGTATAAATTTCCCACAATAATAAACGAAAATTGCTTCGAACCAAGAATTGGCAATAAACTAAAGAGAATTTTGCTTAAGTGATGTACAAATTTCAACAAATTGAATGTACAATTTGATCAATGTACTAATTTTTAAAGGAAACTAAAGGATAAGTCAAAATGAATATAGAGCGATTACAAACCGCAATAACTATTTAACGGAAAAGACTTTATCAATAAGATTTTCTCAGAATGTAGATGGAATTTCAAAATTTTGTATGTGTATGTCATAGATGGTCTATGCGATTTTCCTTGGTCACACGGACAACATCTAGTCGTTTCTCCATTTCACGACATACATTCTGAAGCATTTGTGCAGTCATCGACGCAAGCGCATTACAAATGCGTACTTTCAGACCATCAATTGTTTTAGATATGGGAAGCATATAAAGGGAATACAAATTTTTAAACATGTATGCATTGTTTCGGACTGACATGTTAAACATCTACGTCTTCCGTTTCTGGTTTCCTTTAAAACAATTGATGAAAAAGACGCATTGTAATGCGCTTTGCATCGTATTTACAAGATATTTACGTAAATTAGCGAAAATAATGTTGTGGAAGAAAATCACATAGAGAAATTACAAATTGAAAATAATTAAATCAATCCTAAAACATATCGATAAATTCTTTTGCATTAACTAGTTTTAAATTTTTATCCTTATTCATTCGACACCTTATAATCGCTTATAAACAGCTTTATACAGTACAGTGACAATTAATTGGGACAAACACAAATTTTTTTACAAATGTTGTTTAATATTAGTATAAGTTAACTTAATACATCTAATACAAATATGTCCTCCTCTAGCTTGGATGAGATTCCGTACACGATTTGGCAAGGATTCCACTAAATTAATACATACATTTTTGATCTCGTCATGAAACCAAATTTTTACAGCATTCTCAATCATCATTTTTTTTTCTGAGCAGTCAATTTTACTCACACGTCTCTTTACAATGCTCCACAAATTTTCCATGGCATTTACATCAGGAGAATTACCAGGCCAATTCAAAACTGGTATTTTCTATTTTTGAAAAAAAAATCGTTATCTTAGAAGTATGGCATGGAGCAAGATCTTGTTGAAAGATACCAACACCACAGGCGAGCGTTTGCATCATAGGCACAATTTTACTTTCTATTATAGATATATATTTTTAGAGTTCCTTCAACTGGTATCAAGCTTTCAGGTCCTCCAGAAGTAAAATAACCCTAAAACATCTGTTTCTGAGGGTGCTTAGCTGTTTGAATAAGATGTTGTTCCCTGATAGGTTCTCCACCACATCACCTGACAAATTTTGGTCGAAACATTTGCACAAAAAATGCATTTCATCGCTGAATACAACCTTCTTACAATCTTGTGCAATCCAAGACTGATATTTCCTGGCACAATCCAAAAGCTTTTTCTTCATTGCAGGTGTTGATAACTGTTTTTCGGTTGCTATTCTTCCAAATCTCCCAGCTTTAATAAGCCTTCATCGAACTGTCAATGAATCCAAGCTCACACCAGCAGCTAATAATTCTCTACTTGTTTTGTAAGGATGCATTGCACTATTACGTACAAGAAATTTGTCTGTTAGTGATGTGGTCTTACGTTTGCGTCCACACTTACTCTTTCGTGTTGGAGACACTGCCCCAAAATTCTTTTACTGATTAATAATCCTAGAAACACTAGGTTTCCCAACTCCAACTGCAGCAGCAATATCCCTCACAAGCATAGAAGTATGCTGACGTAGAAGGGTAACAATTCTAGTCCTTTTCCTTGGAGTGTTATCCATATTTTTAAACAGAAGTCAGGAGGAGACAATTCACCCAAGCGACTACTTCTTTCAGCAACTGAAGGGAAAAATTTTCGACAAGTCATGATCACGAGTTCAAACCAGTTTAGACTAGTCAGAGGCAGTCGAGAGTTGTAAAAAAAATGTATTTGAAACCGGTTTTAGGAAAAAAAACCCGAAAAAGGAACAATTTTCTTAAAAAATATGTTTGTCCCAATTAATTTGCACAATACTGTACATTGTTCCCTTTGTGCGTTAAGAAATATTTATAAAGAGACAGAGAAAGAAACATTTTTGCAATGAATTCTATTTTAAGAAAATTTCCAAATTTTTTGAACGTCACTCTTTGAAGCTACACTATGACTATTGACGACAGATCTTATAATTTTGAACCCCGTCAATAGCCGGAAGATGGAACCTCACTTTTCCACACCACACTAACGAGTTGGGCTTTGAAACTTGACAGATTTAACGTCCCTTCATGTGGCAAATCTTCAATGGTATCAGGGCTGGAGCCACGACTCGACAATATTGGCCACAAAGTATCAGCTACCACGGCCAATTTAACATATTAGTGTTTAAATACGAAATTCAGTTAATGATGTTGAAACAATTGGTTTAATTCAGTGATTCTCAAAGTTTTTTCGACGCATTCGCGACCCAATATTCAATCATATAATTTTCATCGCGCCCCCCCCTTCTCATACAATAACAATGTATTGAATTCAATAATTACATACTTTGACGCTAAAACTACTATACGACTGTTACCTCGTAAGAGTGCTGCCGCGTATATAAACGTCTCGCTAAGTCAACGTGTTTATTTTCTCGGACGTATATATACGTCTTTCCGAAGAACGATCTTTTCTGCGCACTGCTAACCATAAAATTTTTCCGAAGGTTTTGGAATGCAATAAAAGGACCTTGACAATGTTTGAAAGA
>BMAV01021494.1:1912-24874 GCA_019973955.1 Trichonephila inaurata madagascariensis
GATGGGCGAAAAAAGGCCTGATCTTTACCCACCTTCTTTATTTAAAATTAACCATAAATGCAGATTTTTTTGACAAATATGTATTAATCGTATTAATATTTACATTGAAAAGTTATAATATGGAAATATTGATCCCAGTTAGTTACAGTGCTTAAACAGTCAAAAATAAAATAGCACATATAAATGATAAGTGAATATATTTGTTTTTAAATCCTCAATATTTAGCCAACACCTCTTTTGTTTTGAGTGTGGTTATTTTTTCATACGCAGCTTTCTAATGTGTGGCTTGTGATCAATTTTACATTTTTCAGCTTTTGCTGCACGTGAATCATTGCTGCACCGCTGAGCTACTCGCCCACAGCATACAATAAAAATGGAAACAAAATTGGAAAAAATCTCAAAGTAAAATAAATCTTGAATAATCCATAACTGTCCTAGCTATTCTTAAAGTTTCTATGCGATTTATGTGTTTGGTAATCATGCTGTGTCTGCGCAAAATACAAATAGACTCTCAATTTACTCAATGACATGGGATGGACGACCAGTGTGAAGTCCCCGCCGATGGGAACACTCGTTTTACACTATCCACTCGACCTGTGTCTATGGGGAGGAAAACGAAGAACTCTACTGAAGTAATTCATACTAAAATCTGTTTATTAAGATCTTAGTGTTTATAAACACAATACAACAACATGAATAATCTAAGGAGAATGATCAAAAATGAGAGGACGCAACACGTATTACCAATCAATAGTGCAACTAACGACTGAATCTAACTTTATAGATTAAATACTATATCAAAAGTAAATGTTTTATACTTAAAGTTTAATTTATTACGCTTACCTCTATATTCTAGGTAAACAGCTACGGTCCTTATAACTTTTGTTCTCGCTTTATACCGGCTATACTCCGTGTGGCTCGAACCCACTTTTGGTTAATCTGCACCGGTTCTGTTAGGCTAACTCCTAGACTAAATATTCCTCTTCTAGAATACATTTCATTTTACCTTGCGACTCCACTTAGCGACCACGCGAATGCTAAGCTTCTCGTATATATATGATTCCTAATTTACATATACACGTTCTTCTTCTTGAGATGGTTGGAAAGAATTGCCATTCTGGCCCCAAAGAAATCTCAATAGGACAGTTAGTTGAAAGCGCAATGAAAGTCCCGTAACACCCGGAAATGTTTTGTAGAACTTTGGCCTCTTTTTTCAATATATATATATATAAGTATATATGTTTTATTTATATATCTTGTACAAATTTTCAATCGTTAATAAAATACTTTCTATTCATGAATGGATGAATAGAAAGTATATTTTTAGAGATTGAGTTATAGAATCGACAACTTCGAATACCTTTTCCTAAACTTGTAGTAGATGGAACTTGATGTTAATACATTTTTTTCGAATATTAATTCATTATTTAAATTAAAAAATGAATAAATAGTAACAAACAAAAATAATAGCTCAGCCTCATATATAAAAAAGAAAATTGTACACTGTGTCCCTCTAGCATAATGGATAGGGCGTTGGTCTTCTAGTCCAAAGGTCGTGGAATTGAATCCCGCTTGAAATAGTCTAATATCTGAGAATGTGCTTTCTTCTCTACTATACTACTTCATTGGAATAATTAAATTTAATGATCGAATAAATAATAACAAATAAAAAAATGTATTCCAACACCATATACAGAAAGGAAAAATAGAAAATTCCAATGAAAATCGCTTTCTATTTTGTCACTTAATGATGTGATTCTGTCATATGTATATACATATTTATATTAATTGTAATTACTTAATAAAAAGTAGCTAAAATAACATGTTTCTTTGTTAACCTAAGGGATCGTGACTGGTTTTGTCACGAGTTCGAGTCCAGTACCACTAAAGACTCGCCGTGTAGAGCGGCGATGCATGCTAGATCTGTCGAGAGCTGAAACGTCTTCCCGTTGGTGTGATGTGGTAGTTAGGAGACGGGGTGCCAGCTCAGGTGTCGTCCACGTCACTTGACCCTTTCTCAAATTTACGTGGTCCGTTGCCTAAAGCCCTCGTGTAGCTGAGCAGTGTGACGTTATTATTTACTCACTCACTCACTTGGTAACCTAAGTAGGACTTGACTTAAAATTTTATATATATATATTACTTGTTCTTTTTAAGATTGCATTTTTAACCATTGCACTAACCATGCTGTATTCAGTTTATTTAAGCAGTTTTTCCTAACCCCTTGTCCTCTGTCCTGTTCCAGTCCATGAATCAAATTGTACCCAGCCACCCAACCCAAGAAACTTTGAATTATTTCAATTGTATTTAGTCGGTGTATTCCTTTCTTTTCATGGACGAGAGGTTAATTGGGAGCTGGGAGACGTCCATGAAAGCAGCACCAATACCAATAGTGGCAGACAAAGTAGCTGCATTTAAAGCCAAACTGAAGATGTAGGGACAGTGAGTGAACCGAGGCATTTTGGACGTGTTTCATATAGTGGGGATTTTAAACAAGACTAAGCCTGAACATTCATTCTCCCACTTTGTGCATTATCATTTTTCTTTGCTTTTAAAACAGCTCCAGTGCCACTTTACAAACACATAGGATTGATGAACTAGAAAGGAATGGATCCGCTGCCAATTTGTCAACAAATCAGAGGAATCTGGTGGTGGTGGCAGGACTAATCCCCACCACCAGAGTAATAAATAGTAGTAATAAGTAATAGGAATCTAGCATATATTCTAGCATATATGTCAGCATTTCTCAAACTGTGGGGAGCGAACCTCAATGGGGTGTCATGTAGAGTTATCACCCACCCCCCTTGGAGGGCGCGAGCATATTGAAAAGTCGAAAACAAGGGATCATTTAAGAAAACTGTTTATAGAAGGTAAGCAAACAAAATATATTCTGACATAATAAAAATAAAATACACATTTACACTGATATAACACACTTATAAACGAATAAGTACTGCACAATGTATTTTATAACTAGTTTAACAATGCTAAGTTAAGAACAAGTTAAATAATTACTAGTGACCCATGGGTTGTCATATAAAAATTATATCCAAAAATTGGTATGTATCTTGATAATTTATTTTTGTACGGTTTATAATTAATCCCTTAACTGCCAATTAAAAATTTCGTGATTCGGTCTACAATGCCGCCGTTGTTCACGTAGGCACGAGGATGTGATGTATTGGAGGGGGAGGGGGAGAAAAGGAATTAATAAGCAAATATTCTGATATAGGTAAATACTTCGCAAACACTGTCAAGGTCCTTTTATTGCATTCCATAGCCTTAGGAATAATTTTATGGATAACAGTGCACAGAAAAGGTATTACTTCAGAAAGACGTATATATACGTCCGAGACAATTAATGCCTTGGCAGAGCAAGACATTTATATATATGCTGGTGGAACTTAAGAGGTTAAAGTGACGTTTCTCAAACTGTTGGGCGTGCCCTCCTTGGGGGGCATGATAACTCTGCGAGGGGGTGCGAGCATATTGAAAAATCGAAAACAAAAAGTTATTTAAAAAATTATTGATTTACTGAAAGTAAACAAACAAAATACTTTTTGATATAATAAAATATAAAATACACATTTACTCTTATATAATACACTTATAAATCTATAAGTAATGTGTGTACAATGTATATTTTATTATTAATTTAACAATACTAAGTTAAGAACAAATTGGATAATTATTAGTGACCCCATGGGCTTGTATTAACACTTATGTTGATAAATTTTTTTTGTATGGTTTATAATTAATTCCTTAACTACAAATTAAAAGTTACGCGACTCGCTCCTCAATGCCACCGTTTTCTACGTAGACGAGCGTATTTTGATATTTTTTTGAGGGGGAGGAGAAAAGATATAAATAAGCACAAATCCTCTCTGAAATAAGTAAATCATTCGCAAACACTGTCAAGATTCTTTTTTTGCATTCCAAAGCCTTCGGAATAATTCTATGAATAGCACAGCACAGAAAAGATCGTACTTCGGAGAGACGTATATAGACGTCCAGAAAATTAATGTTTTTTCTGATCAAGACGTTTATATACGTCGGAGGCACTTAAGAGGTTAAAATCGTAACGTAGATTTAGTGTCAAAATATAGAATTATTGAATTAAATACATTGTTGTTTTATGGAGGGGGGCACGATGAAAATGATGATTGAATAGTGGGTCGCATATATTGAAAGTTTGAGAAGCACTGGGTTAAGGCCGTATTGTAGATTTAGCTTTAACTATAGTATTATTGAATTCAATGCATTGTTGTTGTATGGAGGGGGGCGCAATAAAAATTATGATTGAATATTGACTTCTTTTAGACAACGACAAAGGACAGGGATGTTTCCAACAATAATTTTCAACAAATCAAAAAATTTCAAGAGTTTTAAATATGTGTACCAATATTAAGTAAATGAGTGGAAAAAAAAATAGATGATCAAAAGAAACAACATCCAAAAAATATTTTGTTGAAAAATAGGAAACAAGATAAAACTCATACACAAAGATAATAAGTTTTGAGCCTAAAAAGCCAAAAAGGAAACAAAAACACACTATATCTTTGAGGATTGAAGGAATCGATATGCAGTTTTCGTATCCTGGTTTAGGGATAAATCCCTTGGGGTAAATCAGCATAATTGACAATGTTATGAAACCGCGTTATACTCCCCGAATACTAAAAATGTCTAGACCTCATGGGAAGGGAAAAACGATTGGTGAACAGAAAAGCAGATTCCTGGTGAACGTAAAAGAAATCTACAATAAATCTAGGTAGTGGGGGAGCATTAAAGCCCTCCCGTGGGTAAAAATATCTTTAGTTCTGTGAATGAAGCATTATTTTGAAACTCAACAGACTTATTCAAAATTCCTACTATTAGTTTCCCCCTCAGGGGGCTCATCTTCTTTAGGTGAGTACGGGTGTCACAATCCCGAAGTATCCTAGTGATATTTTCCTTTTCCCAAGGGGTTTACTATCTTTGGTAGATACGGGTGTCACGACCCTGGGGTACCCTAGTGATCCTTCTCTGTTTTCGACCCTCTTCTTGTTATTCCATTTCTACTTTTTTTCTTTTTCCGTCCAGACCACAGAACTATTATTCAAAATGAACTTTGTTCAAATTTTAGAATGTTTGTGGCAGCTTAGCCAAGATTGGCTCTTGCGCCATAAAACCCAACACACACACTCACTCACCCCCTACTATTAGTTCACAATCTCCCTATATATATCTTGTTCAAATTTTTAATCGTTAATAAAATACATTTAAAAGCACTCAAATGAGCTGAAATGTTATATACAGGATTATTTAGGATGATAATACGGTACTTTAATTATAATTAAAAAATTTAAGGGGAGTTAAAAAACCTCTCTCTCTCTCTCTCTCTCTGTCTCTCTCTCTCTATACTGACAATGTTAAATTGGCTGTTTTCGATGTATCTTTTCTCAAAATTTGTTACATGTACTTACTTGAAATTTTTCATACAATTAAAGTACACCTTTTTCATTATACTGAAATGAGCTTTTAGCTAATTTCGAGTTTTTTCATAATTTATAAAATATTTTATCAAACATAGTGAAATTTGACCCATTTTTCACATAAGAATATTTGTAAAAATGAATTTCTGATTTTTTTACAAAATCTTCATTTCAGTATATATTAGCCATTATTAAAAATGTATCATAAAAATATTTACATTCCTGTGAACAGCAGTTTTTCAGAAAAGGTACATTGAATATCAAAATTTACATTTTGAGATAAATTGATTTTAATGTATACAATGTATACAGTGAGACTTCTAATCGGCTAGGAAATAAAAAAATAAAAAGTTCAATTTACAATAAAAGATAAATTTTTTGGTTTATATCAGACGTTTAACTTTTAAGCAAAAACGAAGTACTTTGTTTATACATTTTCGCCTTTCAAATAGGTGTGGCCCAGTTTCAATGATTATTTAAAAATAAATTTTAAGGGCTTTTAATTACCCTAAAGGTTAAAGCAATGCATTTTTGGAAAGGTTAAAATCTATACAATTCGAAAATGTAAAAACCTCAAATTGTCAAAAAAATAAAATTTTAGCTTTCTAACATCCCTTAATTATTTAAAGCTAATTATTCAAAGAATTACAGATACAGCCACGTTGGCATCATTTTTGGTGAATTTTGACCATTTTTGCGACTTGCATCACAATTTTATAAGATTTTTTCTCACATTTTAAGGCACTCATTTGAGCTGAAATTTTCTGTACACGATTGTTTTGGGTGACAATACAATAAGTTAATTATAATTAATTGGCAGAAACTAATTATTTAAAGAATTATAGATACAGTCACTTTGCCTACATTTTTAGCGACTTTGGTCAAAACTTTAAAAGATTTTGTTTTTCTAACGTTTTAAAGCATTCGGTTGAATTGAAATTTTATATACACGATTGTTTTGGATGAAAACACGATACTTTAATGATAATTAATAAAAATTAATTACCTCTTTAGTGATTATGTGTCATATGTATATACATATTTATTTTAATTGCAATTATCTTATAAAATTAACTAAAATAATTTTTTTTGTTGACATAACTAAGAATTGACTTAATTCATTTATATTACTTTTTTTTAAATATATACGTGTTCTAATACACAGTAGGTACAAGATTGTTAAATTTACATAGAAATTTGAATCTCTAAAATATATTCCATATACCACTATTTAAATACTTAATCAAAGAAAGACCATTCCAATTTACTTTGTAGACTATTTTTAATGTAGACTTCCTGAAGTTAACTACGACAAATAACTTATACAACATACTTGATATATGATTTTTTCAAGTTTAAGTAAAATTACTCACAAATTTAGGCATAAACGGTGTCAGAATGTAAATTTGGATCTCCATCACTTGAATAAAAGAATAATACCGCACTATAAAGGAGGAATTATATTTTGAGTTCTTCAAAATAAATTGTAAATAATATCGTATATATAATAGTACCATAATACAGAATAGAACTAATCTTATAATATAGAATTATAAATAAAATATATTTATATTATATATTTTTAATTATATCATTAGATTTAAATGGTTTATTTAATAATATGAATAATATATATTTGTTTTATTATTATAATACATAAATCATTGAATTCTTTTAGTGTTCTTGATATTTTTAATACGTAGAAAATTATTTAATTGTAATTTAATCCACCAACGTTGCTATAAAAAATATCCAGCATAAATACTTTGTTAACTGTACTATGGAGGAAGAAGGAATTCCTATCTTCAATGCAGCTGGATGTTAAACAATCAAGCATATTTTGTAGAAATAAGTAGAAAAATTTTAAAAGTATTAAACATTTTACACGAAAAATGGTAAACTACCCTATTTTTGTTAATTATTACAAAAAAATGTTTAAGAATTTTTATAGTTTTTAACTGCGTTTTGATGAAGAAAATGCGTATATTAATTTTATAAGAGAATACTGCAGCGTTTCTCAAACTGTGAGGCGTGCACCCAAGGATTGTGATAATTCTACAAGGGGGGTATGAGCATACTGAAAAGTCAAAAACAAAAGATTTTTTAAAAGAATTATTAATTTACTGAAAGTAAGCAAACGAAATACATTCTGGCATAACAAAACACAAAAAACGCATTTTTACTGAGATAATTCACTTATAAAGAGGAAACACTACTGCACAATGTATTTCATAATTAATTTAACAATACTAAGTTAAGAAAAAAATAAATATTTATCAATGACCACATTGGCTAAACATATACAAAATTATATACAAAAATTTACACTTATCATGGTATTCTGTACGATTTATAATTAATTCCTTAACTTCCGCTTAAAAGTTACACGATTCACTCTCCACTGCTACAGTTTTCGACTTAGGCAAGCGTATGTGATGTATTGGAGGAGGGGGGGGGCCGCGCGAAAAGGAATATATATATATATAAATAGGCAAATCCTCTGAAATGAGTAAATCCTTCGCTTCCTATTATTGAATTCGAAAGCTTTCGGAATAATTTTATGGATAGCAGTTCACAGAAAAGATCCTTATTCGAAAAGACGTATATATACGTCTGAGGCAATTAACGATTTGGCTGAGTGAAACGTTTGTCTACACCGGTGGCACTTAAGATGCTAAATCAGTACTTCTCAAACTTTCAGTATTTTCTACCCAATATTCAATCATCATTTTTATCGCGCCCCCCTCCGTACAATAACAATATATTGAATTCAACAATACTATACTTTGACGCTAAAGCTACAACAGGACTTTAACCTCTTAAGTGCCACTGACGTATATAGACGTCTCGCTCAGCCAAAGCGTTAATTGCCCGGGACGTATACATACGTCTTTCCGAAGTACGATCTTTTCTGCGAAATGCTATCCATAAAATTGTTGCGAAGGCTTTGGAATGCAATAAAAGGACCTTGACCGTGTATGAGAAGGATTTACTTATTTCAGAAAAGTTTTTACTTAATTTTCAGCCCCTCCCCCGTCCAATACATCACACACGCACGCCTACTTGGAAAGCAGTGGCAATGGGGAGCGAATCGCATATCTTTTAATAAGCAGTTAAGGGTTTAATTATGGACCGTACAAATTATTAAGATAAGTGTGCTAATTTTTGTATATAATTTTATATATGACAAGCCCATGGGGCCAATGGTAATTCTCAAATTTTGTCTTAACTTTTAGTGTTGTTAAATTAATTGCAAAATACATTGTGCAGTACTGATACATTTATAAGTGTAGTATATCAGTGCAAAGGTGCATTTTATTTTTTATTATATCAGAATGTATTTTGGTTGCTTACTTTCAGTAACTTTATAATTTTTTTTAATCTTTTGTTTTTGACTTTTCAAGATTCTCGCGCCCCCCCCCTCCCTTGTAAAGTTATAACGCCTCCCAAAGGGGACGCACCCCACAATTTGAGAAACGCTGGCCTTATGTCGCGTTGTAGCTTTAGCGTCAAAGTATAGTATTATTGAATTCAATACATTATTATGGTTTGGAGGGGGAGGGGAGGTGCGGTGAAAATTATGATTAAAAAACATTATAAAAGTTTGAGAATACTGTGTTAAAATAAAAATTATCCACACAGTAAAAACTTATCTAGTTCTTAAGATAACAATATCGAAACAATTTAATTTAGCAAATACCATATTATTTATTTAGTTGTAATTATACAGAAAGTAATAACTATATATAAAAAATTTGTGATTAAGTTTCAAAATCATTTATATGTAAAACATTTCATATATTTCTTGAAAAAAATTAATTAAAAGAATTAACAGTTCATATATTCAAAAATATTTTGCATTATGTACTTAAAAACTGCAAAAGTATGGTAATAAAATTTACTCACAATAATTAAAATTCATTGTAACTTAATTCATGGAGTTTAAACAAAAAAGACTAATCTCGAAAAAGAAAAAAAAATCCTTGATTAATTTATTGATTCTCGTATTTTATCCTCGTGCCTCAAAATTCTTATTTGTTAACGCCAGCATTAATATAATCAATCTTTAACAATGAAAATGTTCATAATTCAGCAATTTTAACTAAATCAAGTGTCTCATTTAAGCATCTTTAATACTGTTTGGGAAAAATGGGTTTTTTATGACTTAAAAATCCAAGATTTTTTATTTTTTATTTTATTTATCTGTTTTTATTTATTTTTGTTATATTCGTTATGTACTTCATAAAATTCAAATAAAATCAAGTTCAGTTTTGTCATTTACATTTTAGCCTCAAGAAGCAGTTTTATTTGTAAGAAATAAAGAGGTTTTTTGGAGAAAATGATTTTTCAGTTTAATGACATCGGTAATTACTTGCTCATTAATTGTAATTTAAGCCCCCTTTTTAATTTTTTTTTAAAAAGTTCAATCTTTTTTAGAAACAAGAATAAAGAAATAAAATTATCCTAAAGTAAATTACTTTGGAAAAAAGTAAATCCTATGCTGGACCTTTTATTCTAAAGATAGGGTAATAAAATGCATGTGCTTTATACAGCTGGATAGTTTCTTCTATTCGTTTTCAATAAAAATACACTCACTCCAGCGTTTTAAAAAATAAATTAAAAGATCTGCAGGAGAAAATACTCCTTACGTACAAGCACTCATTCCGTTTAATAGTCTTGCATCTTGTACTTCCTGTTCAAAAAACCATGGATTTTAAATTCGAAATCTATCTCAGGGAACAAATTTGTGTAATATTTAGAATATTATGACTCAAATAAGAACTCTTTGAGTTAATGGTTTATTTAGTCTCCCTCTCAAAAAGAAATAAAACAAGTTCATAACCAAGACTAAGAATATTGTTGTTGCATTCTGGGGGTTTGCTCGAAATATTGGAATAAAATTCATAAGCTTTTTGCATTTATTTCAGAAAGAGTTTGTTCTTAGACTCTAGAGAGAAATTCAACTGCTTGAGATTTATTCTTAAAGAGCTTCTCTTCAAAAGTAAACATTCCTTATACTGTTGAATTTATATACTTTTGAAAACTTTTCAAAAAAGGTTATTCGAGAAATGTGCGTGTCAAAGATTCTAGCGTCTACTAAAGTTATATTGAATTTTTTTTCTGATTATAAAATCATAAAAAAATGTCCAAGCCAAAGGACTTAGCGAGTACTAGATTTACAGCAAAAATCACTTAAGGTATGTAACTACCTTTGGAGCACTTGTTTTTTAAAAATAGAAATTTTCAACTAAATAAGCACTTTTTTATTTGAAATGGGGCAAAAAACTAGGAATTCAAGTTTAATTTCCACAAAATTAAAAATAGTTTTGTATATATTTGGAATTTTGAGTGAAATTTTAGTGAAAAATTGCAGTTACGGTAAATCTTGTATTGAAAATTCTAATTAATATATTCGAATAATATTTGTACAGTACATAAATAACATCATTATCTGTGCTTAGAGCTAGGCGATTTGTAATACTTTTGAAAGTTTTTGAAATATGTCATTTTTTATGCAACAAAATTTTTTACAAGAAACTAAGGTTATTTTCTCACATAAAGTGCAATTAAATACACAAATACAAGGATTAGATAATAGTCTAGACTGCCGATAACACTAAATAAAACATTTTCTGAAAATTTCAATTCAATATCTTAAAACCTGTAATGAGCTTTACTGTGAAGCAAAAAATTGAAAAAAACATAGTTTTTCAGAAATTCCATTTAAAGAATTTTTAATGCAGTATAAAACAATTTCTACTAATTGTATATTTTTTTAACTCACCATATTTATAGGTAAAGATCTGTTTAGTTTCCTGTTTAACTAATTCGGACTTTTTTTTAACCTTTTTCTGTTTTACAGACTACAATTGTCATTTTAATTGAAATTTTAATGAAAAATTTCAGTTACACAAAATTCTAATAAATGTATTCAAATAATATTTATACAGTACTTGAATAACATCTTTATATGTGTTAGAAATAAAAAAGATTTGTAGTACCTTTGAAAGTTTTTTAAATATGCCAAATTTTAAGCAAAAACACGATTTTTTAAAAAAATAATGATTTTTTTTTCATAAAAAAACAAAAAAATACTCAAATATATACACAGAGATTAGATTTGGATTCATAAAACAGATAGAACTAAATAAAACATGTTTTCAAAATTTCAATGCAATATCTTAAAAATATTTTGTGTAGGGATCTACTTCCGGTTTTGTAAACTCCGTTTCCGTTTTACTAATCATGCTATAACTTTGCTTCCAAATATCATAGAAACAAAAATAGAGTGTGTTTGAATCTTAAATGTATGGGCTCTATAAAATAAAATCATAAAAGGAATTTGGCTAGTTTTCACAAAAACGGCGAATTTTGGGTAGTAACATTACCTTAAAACGAAACTGAAGGGCCTGAAATATATTTTCGTGTTAAAAGAATTTCGAGTTAAAGGATATTGCAGAAAAAATAATTATGTATCAACAAAATTAAGTTCATAAGAGTATATTTTATTAACCTAAATATGTATATATGCACATATTTAATAAAAATGAACGAAACAAACGATAGAGCTTAAAAATATTTAATTCAAAATATTCATTTCTTTTGAAAATCAAACATTTACTGCGTTTTTGGAAAATAACTTCATACTTTTCTTATCATTGTTTTTAGCTTCAAATTTTCAACAAAGTGTTCGATATCATCCATTTTGTTATTCATTTCAACATTGGAATGTGTGTCTAAATAACTGTGCATACTTTTCCTGACGTTCCTCATTTCAGACCACGTGGAAACGGGAGCTGCATTATTTATTTCATTTTCATTGTCGGAATTCGCATCAATAATAATTTTTGTCTTTTAAACAAACTTCAAAATGTTTTTGTCTGCCATAATCGGGGCTGTACACATCATCCTCATCTACTACATCAAATTATTCCAATAATACAATAAGACAGTTAAATCGGGCTGGTGTTTTCCGCATTCTGCTCATTCCCCGAAGAGAAATCTTTTTGTGTTAAGCGATTTTCATTTCGTGTTAAAAGAAAAAATGAGTCTCCCAATCGGTATAGTGGTTAACGATGCTGACTGCGATGCCGTAAGGACTGGGTTTGAATCCCGGTGAATACATGGATGTTTGTAAAGTTATAGGGCCTTTGCGGCATGGGGGTACTCTAAACAGCCGTCGAGCCGCAAATCCTCTTGTGTGGTTGGTGGAAGGGGAAGAGAGGTGGGACCACACCCAGGGTTTTCTCCCTTTAAATTGGGGTGGAACCGACCAAAATCGTACTGTCACCTACATGGTGCTCAAAGCTAAGGCTAACGGCAGGCGTAAAAATTCTAGCCCTTAGCCACGATGAATTTTTCCGGCAACGATCTGACTTCGTCAGGCAGGTGGCATTAGTCACAACAACAACAGACAAAATGCATAAAAATGCATAGTAGTTTGTCGGGACCGTTGTATATATTATTTCTTGTTAACCGGTATTTTGTCTTGAGCCTTTTCGCGTTAAAATTGTTTTACTGTATATGAAAGTTTTCATAGACGTGTTTCTTATTATGAATAATGATGGAAAACAAGAAATTTATTATACATCTTATTGAAATATTTTTATTTCCTCATTAACAGAATTTTTCAAACCATTATGAATTTAAAATGCTTTATCTTTATAAAGTTAGCCCTTATCAATAGTTAAAAGCTTATGAAATATATGACCTACTCTCGGTTAACTGAAACAGTTGTTAATTAAAGGATAACAGATCGTCACTTAAAATCGACTAAAAATTGAATGACTCTCTTTATAGAAACTCTCTGTTTAGGAGATATATAAAAGCATATTCTGCTTCAAGTAAGTAGAATAATGATGAAACTAAATCACTCTAAATTGCTGAAAAAAACCAAGTATTGGAAAAATAATCTTCCATAATTAAGACGAATGTTTTCTCTTCTAGTTTTTTTCTGTAGCAATTTAATTCAGCACTATTTTCCCCCATCGCTCTAAGGCTGGAAGTTATATCGATATTTTTCTGAGAAATACGTGTAATTACTTATATTTAATACAGATTACAAAATGAAAGGAGTATTGACTCAATAGGAAAAAAAGAACAACAATGAAATGCATTTAACACGAAAACGCTTAAGACGAAATATCGCTTAACACGAAATAATACAATGGTCCCAGCAAACTACCATGTACTTAGAGGCATTTTTTTTTTCAATTCCTACTAATAACTCACATTCTCTATATATTTATTTATTTATCTTACAAGGGGAGGGCACGACTAAGGAAATTCATTTGGGATCGAGACTTGGTGTAATATGCTCTTTTGTTCATCTGTTTCCGCGTCAGCTTCGAAAATTTGATTTGGAAATCGTTCATGCTGGAGGTTAGGGGTTTGGTTTCCCCCGATCAACTTTTTTCCCTCAACATTTTTAATTTTTTTTTAAATTAAAAAATTTATTTATGAAAGGTGTATTTAAAAATTAAATGATATTTTTTTAATTATTTTGTATTTTATAAAATAAAAAAATTTCTTTGATTATATAAATAATTATATTAAATATTATAAATATTTTTTTTAATAAATAATATTTTAATAAAATATATAATAAATATTAAATGATATTTTACAAAAAAAAATTTGTTGAAAATATTTTATAATGTGAAAATACAATATACAGAAAAAAAAATATTATATGTAATTAAAATAATTTATAAAATATATTATTATTATAAAAACTAATTATTTTATAATTAATATAATAAAAAATATGTTTTTTTATATGTTATTAAATTAATTATTTTACAATTTTAAAAATATTTAATAAGTTATTTTCAAATAAATTTATTTAATTTCAAAAGTTTATTTAAATAATTTTATTAATTTAATTGATTAATTATTATAAAAAATTTAAATTTATAATTTCAATAATAAATTAATAATAATTTCAGTAAAAAATTTAAATTTAAATTTCAATAATAAATTAATAATAATTTCAAATAAATATAATTTAATAATAAATTAATAATATTTTATTAATATAATGCTTAATAAAAATAATTAATTATAATAAATAGTGATTAATTAATTAATTAATATAAATAGAAATTTGGTTAATTTTAAAAATACTAATTAATTTACTAATTTTAATTATTAATAATTTTTATTAATAATTTTTATTAATAATTGTTTTAAATATTTTTATTTAATTATACTATTTTTAATATTTTTAATTAATAATAATTTTTAATAATTTTACCAGTAAAAAATTTAAGTTTAATATTTAAAAATTTTTTTATTTTATAAAATACAAAATAATTACAAAAAATATTATTTAATATTTAATAAACCTTTCATAAATAAATTATTTAATTTAAAAGAAAAATTTAAAAATGAATTGAAGAAAAAAGTTGATCGCATGGAATCGAACCCTAACCTCCAGCATAGAAAGCAGACGATTTACCAATCAAGCTACGAACGCTGTGAAAAAATTAAAATTTAATTGTATAAAAAGCTAAGCATGAATTTTCGAAGGCTGATCTCCGAATTGGACTGGCCATTCGACGGAATTACTGAGGGTGAACACCCTAAAAGAGTATTATTATTATACCAAGTCTCGATCCCAAATGAATTTCCTTAGTCGTGCCCTCCCCTTGTTAGTAGAATTTTCAATCGTTAATAAAATATATTTTAAAGCGCTCATTTGAGCTGAAATTTTCTATTCATTATTGTTTTGGGTAAAATTATGATAATTTAATTATAATTCATTAAAATTAATTGACTGAAACCAATTATTTAAAGAATTACAGATACATCCACGTTGGTTTCATTTTTATCGACTTGGGTCAAACCTTTACATGATTTTCTTTCTCACGTTTTAAACCATTCAGTTGAACTGAAATTTTATATACACGTTTGTTTTGGATGACAATACGATACTTTAATGATAATAAATAGAAATTAATTACCACTTATAATGATGTGATTCTGTCAAATGTGTATACATATTTATATTGCTTGTAACTATTTAATAAAACGTAGCTAAAATAAAATGTCTCTTTGTTGATCTAAGTAACAATTGACTTAATTTTTTTTATATTATTTGTTTTGTGTCTTAACACGAAACTAAAATCACTTAACACGAAAATAATTCCTTTCTGGGAATAACAAATTCACGGAAAACAACAACCACGCAGGTTTATCATCATTGGAAGAATTCGGGGTGTCTCATTTTCTTATTGCAGACAAAGACATTTGAAATTTTTTCAAAGCTTAAAAAGTATCATTTATGCACATTACGGCGCAGAAAATGATAAATATTGCAGCTTTTGATACCACGTCATCGGAAGTGAGAATTATGTTTAAAATTATGCGCAGTTATTTAGATGCACACTCCGTTAATGAAATGAATAATAAAATTAACAACATCGAACAATTTGTTGATGCGATTTGATGTTAAAAAGGCAATGCAAAGGAAAATATCAGGTTATTTTCTAAAAACTCAATAAATATTTTGTTTTTCCTACTCCTTAAAAATTTTATATTAAATTTCATTGTGAATGTGTGTTTTAGTTTCATTGATTTGTATTAAATACATGCATTCATAAATGTACAACATCTGAGTAAATAAAATGTACTCTAATAAAATTTATTTTGTTGAATATAAGATTTTTTTCTTATTGCATTATCCTTTAACACGAAAAAATATTTCATTCCCTTCAGTTTTGTGTCAGACGATTTTCACTGTATATTTTTAAACTGGGCAGAATTAATTAGTTAATTCGAAAAAATAATTTTTACTTGCAAAACTCTCTCTTTTTCTGTTACATTTTATAGTATATTTATACTTTTTCTTATTCTAAACTTTGTGTTGTTATGTGATTAATTTAATCATATGTGTATATATTCGATGACTAAGGACTTGTGCATTTGATGCAACAAAAATAAATTTCAGTCTTTTCTTACAATTTGGAAAATTTTTTATAGGATAAAGCAAACTTTTTCTTATGTCTTAATCAAAGCAAAAACGTTTTCTAGTTTATGCGATGTTATGTATACATCATTTTAAGCAAACAAAACAGTCACTTGTTGTGTTATACATTGTAAGAGTATTAAGTTTAACTTATCTAAATTAATCAGAAGTCTTTAAAAATAATTATGAAATATTAAGCAGTGAACAGGGTAATTTCCTTTTCTAATTTTATTCAGAACTCTTTGCTGTTTGATCTAGCAAAAGAAAAAATGCCAAACGTGGTAAGGAGACGGATAAGACATGGGAAGTGGAATTCGGTGGAAAAAAATTAGTTAAAAAAATCACCAATATATATATTTATGACACTGTACAATGCAAAAGTGTAATAAAAAAAGGAAAAATTTGTAAAACAAAAAAAAAGTGAAATATTATATTTTATTTACTTAGCCTACTTCTACGAAGAATTCTATCACATAGAATACCATCGCTCTCAAAGACTACCCCGTGCTTTCTACTCAACATTTCCTACTGCCGTGCACAATATGTCACAAGGACCTTTGCAGGGACGTCTTAAGGCATGTGTTAACCGGGCCCAGGGCCTCACCCTCAGTGGGGCCCCTCTTTCGTTCTCGACTCAATCTTTATATGATCATGATCTGATAATTTTGATGGTCAAATATTATTACCGTAAATATTTTTGAATAACAGAGATTTTCAAACTGCATGCAAATGGCAAAAGTGGCAAGACTGTTTTTATGACGACCATTGTCCATGTCTAAGCCTATGCTTAATAGATAAGCAATAATTCAATATATTTAATCGAAATGTGGCCTTTGGTAAATACAGTTTGTTCCTAGTTTTGTGAGATTGTAAATTACTGCCATTTATTTATTTCAAAACGCCGTTTGTACGAGCATTTGACAATGCATGCTATATTCTATCCACTTTTATAGATCACAATTAGGCCTACTTTTAACCAGGACCTCAAGATTCATCTGAGCCCGGGGCCTCAAAATGTCTTAAGGCGTCCCTGGACCTGTGAAATGTGTACCAACATTGGTTCACTGTGATCTGCCGACGAATACAGTTGCAGCATCTATTGCCACCTCTTCTCAAACAGGTTTATGTCCTCTGTGTAAATTGCCAGTGACTGGGCTTTTTCTAACTTCTTAATCCAGCGTTTCTCAAACTATGGGGCGCGCCTACCTTGAGGAGCGTGATAGGGGTGTGACATAGCCATCCTGTGATGACTATGTCGTTCGTCGGTTATTACTAAAATATAGCGGTTACGTCTTATTCTCGATATAGGATACGGGCCTAACAAATCTAACGTCACTATCTCATTCGGATAATTCGATATAATTGGATTTAATCGACCAGCTGGTAACGCGTTTTTATAGTTATTAACTTGACACATATGGCATGTAGAGACATATTGATCAATGAATTTTCTCATGTACGGGAAATAACAAACGTCCCGAATTTTATGATACGTTTAAATCTGCCTAAGTGTCCAGCAATTGGCTTGTCATGAAATTCTCTCATTATTTCATTCCTTAAAGATTTTGGAATGTATACACGCATTTCACCTAATGACGTTGCGTGTTTCGCATAAAATAACAATCCTTCAAATTAAACGCAAATCGTGGGACCAATTCTCACATATCGTTGCATTAACCGAATTATCTTCCGGTTTCTAATATCTATAGATATGACCTAATTCTGGGTCATTTTTCTGTTCTGTTATTAATTGTTCCCGCGAAGTAAGTACTAAATCCCTGATTATGGCACAATTAATTTTATCTCCAATTATACTTTTCATATGCTTTTTCGGCAAAACTTTAGCCACCATGTTTAACTTCATTTCTGACCCATTAACGTGTAATTTCCCTTTATTTACCTTATTATCTTCAACCAGCGAATTTTGAATTTTTAACGATTTCTGATCAAAATCTAATACGATTCTTGACCCACTTATAAAATCAATACCAAGAATACATGGGTATTCTAAATCTGTCAGCACATGAAATGACCAATTTCTTTCGAATTGTCTGATGCGAATATTCAATTCTACAATCCCTATGTTTTGGCATTTCGCACCCTGTGCTGTTATTACCTGGGCTCGCGATTTTTTTATTTGCTTATAGAAAAATATTTTTTATATACTTTTTCCCGATAAAATGATTTTCTGCTCCGGTGCCCCATAGCGTTTTAAAAATGTGTTATTTAATAAAATAGGAACGTGTGGAATTCTACGGGTGATATACATATCGGAGAAAGTCTAATTGTCTCTCTTGTCAATCCCTTGAGGTTGATTTTTAACCTTTACAATATTTAATCGTCCCTTTTGGTCCTATCGCCTCGATTGAAATTTTCACTAAACCCCCCTTTTTTCAGGTCCCTCTATTAAAATTTACATTTCCTATTTGGGAAATGGTAACCCCTGTTGTTTAATCTCTGATCATTATTCTAAAACCCTATTCCCCGAACCCTATTACTTTGAGGGTATTCTCGAAAAAAATATTTCTACTGTTATTTGGTCTTCGTCTTACTTCAAATTCCCCCTTTTCTACCATTAGAAAAAATTTAGGCATCCTATGCGCTTTTTGACCCCGTTTTTCTATATTACTTCTGAGAACCCTTTTTTAATTTGCAAGAATATTCTTCGAATTTACAAGACTTCTAAAAGTTGTATCGTGTTTTGGGGTTTTCCCACTTCCACAAATCTTGATCTGTGGTTCGAGTCGAACAAAATATGATCCACAACCTGCTTGGGAATTCCTAACTCTAAACTTTTCTATTTTAATAATTGATAAACAAAACGATGGTTCCGATTTCTTCCCCCCTTTGGGACGCTAGAATTGCGTTTGCAATTTTTTCTTTTTTTACCCCGGGAAAAGCCTTTGCTAAATTTAGCCTTGAGTGCGGAAATCCGTGGGGTGTATTTTTTCACAACAACGATCCAAATATCGAATACCAATCTTTAGCCTTCCCCCGAGATGATTTTTAAAAACATGACAGATTACTTGGGATTTAAGTAACTGTTTTTATTCTCAAAAATTTTTGAAAAAATCTGAAGTTCTTTGACCCGAAAAGTACATTTCAGGTAGAACAGTACTTCCACCACATTACCAACCCGAAAATTTTACACGTTCGAGGATTGTGAATAGCCATCCTGTGATGACTATGTCTTCCGGTTCCCCGTAAGAGAGGTGTGGATTATCAAAATGGAATAGTAGTTTTTTAAACCTTTTTTAAAAAAACTTTATTACTTAATTCTAATTTGACAATTTTAATTAAAAGGGGAGTTAACAAAAAAAACCTTGTATTTAAATCAGATCACGCAACTAGATCCTTTTTTTCTTAATTATAATAAATAAACCGATTCATCAACTACCTATATCAAATATTACCTTTTTCAGATCTCCTTCCTTCACCTATTGAGAGATATCTATAAACACTTTATATACGACGATTCCAACCTTTTTTATTGGACTTCTATTCCTTCCCCAAAACTACGGACTGTAACTTTGATCTGAAAGATTCCACACTGTATCCTAACTTGCCGCGCATATCTTATCATCAAAAGCTTCTACCCTTTTAAAAAGTATATCTCTTTTTACATGTTAATTCGTTTATCTTTTTGGTATTGTGGAAAGGTTTTCCATTAATCGTGGCCGTCAAAGAACAATAGGGGTTTGTTAGCAGAAGGACGCGAGGACGTCACAGGGGCGCGAGCATATTGAAAAGTTGAAAATTAAAGATTTTCAAAAAAATTTCAATTTACTGAAAGTAAGCAAACAAAATACTTTCTGAATAATAAAATATAAAAAAAATTTACACGATATAATAACTTATAAAGTATCAGTACTGTACAATGTATTTTATTATTAATTTTAAAATACTAAGTCAAGAACAAGTTTGATAACTACCAGTGACCCCATGGGCTTGTATTAACACTTATCTTGATGATTTGTACGGTTTATAATTAATTTCTTAACTGCCGATTAAAAGTTACGTGGCTCGGTCCCCAATGCCATGGTTTTCGACATAGATGCTCATATGTGATGTTTTTTGGGGGCGGAGAAAAGGGATACATAAGCAAATCTTTTATTGTATTCCAAAGCCTTCGGAATAATTTTATGGAAAGCAGTGCACAGAAAAGATTGTACTTTGGAAAGACGTATATATACGTCCAGATGATTAATGCTTTGGCTGAACGAGACGCTTATATACGTCGTTGGTACATAAGAGGTTAAAGTCACACTGTAGCTTTAGTATAAAAGTATAGTATTATTGAATTTTCAATACAATGTTATTGTATGAAGGGGGGCGCGATGAAAATGATGATTGAATATTGGGTCGCGAGTATTGAAAGTTTGAGAAGCACTGTCTTAATCATTCCTTTCAAAGCATCAAGCGATTTGGTTCGAAGTTCACGAAGAGTTTTGGATGATTGAGATAAACTAGCTTTACCAATAATGCACGTTTTGGTAACACTTGTGCCGACTCACTTGTGCTAAGAATACCATTCTTTGCCGCTATTTATATGATTTTATAGTCCAAATTACTAGCACGATTGTCGCTTATAAAAGCATAGTATTGGATTTTGCTTTAACCCTTTCGTTGACCTCGGGAAAATTACTTCCCATCTACATGTTCTTACAAAATACACCAGTGGGAAGAGCAAAACCCGTTATAATATACTGGACTTGCAATTATAGCTATTGGAAAACTAATTCATTACTAATCTTTTATTTTCTTATTGATATTTCCATCATAAACAGTTTCATACTGTGGCAAGCAAACAAAATGATCAGAAGTTTAGACCATCTCACATTCCTTACAGCATTAGCTCGTCAGCTATTAGATGGATATTCCTCAAGAAAAAGGAAATGATGTCCAGCTAGCTTCCAAGAAAAGAAGAGTGTAGTTCCGGATGATGTGCGCTTAGCTAGTGTGGATAATCATGCGCCAAAGATGGTTTCCAAATATAGACGATATAGAAACTGTAACAGAAAGCGACAAGAAAAGAGGACCCGCTTCATGTGTGTGGAATTGATGTCCCCTTCTGTATTGCAACGTACTGCGTGTCTTTTCATGGCAAATAATCACCATTAAATTAAATTTTTTCATATGGTTGGTGAACTGCTCCTTGTAAGGTATTCATCTCATCCCTTAAATATAAATGTAAACACAAATTTTGGCAAAATAAAGTATATTTCCTTAAATGCTACAGTTTAATTGATAATAAAACGTAGAAATTGCGAGAAATTCAAAACAGAAATAAATGACCCGCGACAGTGTTACAAGAAAAAACTTGTTACTAATGACAATTGGCCGTCACATCTTCAGTATGAATTTAATAAAAGATGTGAAGGTGGGTGTTTATGGAATTCTATATCCTTCTTAGGGTTAATACTAATTTTATATGATTATTCTCGGTTTAGTAAGCTTAACAACGTCACAGCAATACCCCTATTATCGATTTTCAGAACTATTTTTTCCTCGGAATCTTACTTTCTATACCAATATTAGGCTCCATACCAAGTTCGGTGTCATTGCGATTGTTAGATCGAGCTACAGGTGGCTCCGAATTGTTTCAATTCTATAACATAATCACACTGTACATAATATGGAACACAATTCATCTTGATGAATGTTGTAAAATTCTATTATCTGATAACGTTAAATTATTTTAACTAAATTTTGCTTTTTCTATTCATGAAAAGAACAAATAGTAAAATTAAAAAAAAATATTAGTTGTTAAAATGAAATGAAATTTGTACTAGAAAAGTACAAAATTCGAATTAAAAACTTTTTTTTGCCAAAAGAAATCGCTTAGTATATAGCGAGTATTCTCTTGCGTTTAAAAAATAATCGTTAATGTAAACACTATTTCAATTTTTTTTTATTCATTTGGTATTTTAAAAAGTGTATTTGTTTCTAAACTGATAATTGTCAAAATAATTATGCAAATTCGAACTGAAGGTTATGACCTTGAACTATTTAAATATGATAAGAATAAGCGGTACACATAATTTATAATTACCTATTAACTAGCCTTTAAATTTGCTTTGAACAGGATTCGTGCCCTGTTAATTAGTATATTAATTCTCTATCCTAAGCTGCAGTGCTTACCATTAGCTCCATTACTATATTAACTAGCAGTAAACTTACACTAATTTAACTTGAATAGCTGTTGGAATGCCTGAAACTGAAAGCAATTAATTTCTCAGAAGAAAGACAAAATGTGTTTGAATAGTGAAATTACCTAATTAGAAAAGGAGCAATGAGTAAAAATATTTTCTATTTAATCAAAACATCCTTGGATTTATATATTGTGTGTGATGAAATAAATCTACAAATAAATTGGGGAATTTCCACAATTATAGTATTAATATCCACACACAATATAATGCTACTATAATAATTTTTAGTCTTGAATAGGCATTTTTTGAGTAATAAGTAGTTTTCTGTATAAACATTCCTGTTTTATTTTATTGAAAAAAACGAATTAGT
>BMAV01021495.1:0-15683 GCA_019973955.1 Trichonephila inaurata madagascariensis
TTTTAGAGCAATACAGTATTTGCTTCAAATTCAAATATGGCTAGAAAAGAAGAATGTAAAATCATTTCGCAAAACGCTCAAAAAGCTTTTAATTAACTGTTCTTTTTCTTAAAAACTGGGGAATTGATATATTCCTGAATGGCCATATTATTTAAATAATATGAATTAAAATTGAATATTTAGAACTGTAAACTATTATATTTGTATTTCAAACAAGTTTGTCTTGCTTTATGTATTAAGAAATATGAAGTAACTTTGAATGATCGCCTTGCATTATTTTACAGTATTATTTTTTCAAAAAAAAAATGAGTCTCCAGTTTTAAAATTTGTATTGTAATATGTAGGAACTTATTTCTCATTTTAATATAAAAAAAGTATCTCATAGCTTAAGCGTTTATTTTTTTTTTATTGAAAGCATTTATTAATCTCCATGCACCCCAAAATATCACACGTGGCTTACAGAAGTAAGTATAAAACGCACGTTACAAAGGGAAGAAAAATAAGTTTTAAAGGATTACAAATAACTACAATGAATTTACAGAACTTTTCAAAAGCACTTCTGATGGAAATGCGTTGTTCAAAAATTTGGAGGTTAATTTATATTAATGATCTTCAGAGTCAGTCTTAGAACGTTTCTTTCTCTGACAAACTTGGAACACAGAAGGGGCATTTGTTCTGCATTTTCCTCTCCACCAATATTACAATTGTAGAAAAATGACAGAACCGAGCTAAATTTATTCAAATAGCTTTTAAAGTTACCTTGGACAGTGAGAAATTAGGTTATTATGTAATAGGTGTAGAAATTATGGGATGATAGTTTCTTATTAAGGGTTGAAAACAATTTCTGTAAAAGATTACAAATAGCTACAATAAATTTACAGAACTTTTCAAAAGCACTTTCTGATGGAAATGTGTTGTTGAAAATTTGGAGGTCAATTTATATTAATGATCTTCAGAGCTAGTCTTAGGACGTTTCTTTTTCTAACAAACTTAGAACACAGAAGGAGCACACATGTTCTGTATTTTCCTCTCCACCAATATTACAATATCAGAAAAATTGCAGAGTCCCTTTTATTTGAAATGCGAGATACTCTTGGTTTCAAAACTTCACTGTTTTTTCTTTCATAATCTTCTTGTAAAAGGATTTAGAAATACTAACAGCAAAGTCAATTTTGCTCTTTGTGACACTATTTGTAATCTATCGCGACCCACTCATTTCTAAAAACACCCGTGTGCAAACACTTACGAGATGTTTTTATCTTTCAGGATTTTAAGCCTCTTTTGGATCTCGATGATTATGTTTGTTAGACGACAAAATACGCTTCAGAGAATCCAAGGATAAAAGAGAAATGGAACCTAATTTGCTTAGCTGTTTTTCGTTTTTTTAATGTACATTTCGTTTTATTTCTTAATTTTTTCTTACGTTACTTTTTTTTGTACCGTAAAATCCGGCATATAACGCGCTACCCCTTCTTTACGAAGAAACTTGGAATGCTCTTATGCAATGCTCGCATGTTTTGAAGTACTCTTGCAAACTTTTGAAAAAATAATATACTTCTAGAAATACAACCATGTAAGTTCATAAGAAATGTCGTTTATTTTAAATAAATAGTATTTCAATATATGTGGAAGTCTAACTTTTTTTCTATGCTTATCTTTTTTCATTTTCAAAGCTCTCGTTTTTATACCCGGCGTATAACGTGCACCCCTGAATTTTGATCTTATTTTTTGTGTTAAAAGTGCGCGTTATACGCCGAATTTTACGGTATATATGAATACAAATCAGCATTAATATTTAATAAATTAAATTGCTATTTAAGCCAGTTGTTATTACTTAAAAAATGGATATGGATGGTTATTTTATTTAAAATGTTTGCTGAGATTCTGAGAGTTTAACTTTTTATTTAAAATTTTTATAAATGCACGTCAAAAAATAAAACAATTATGTTATGTCCAATATCTCACTATTTTTTTTTATTTAATTTTTTAGCAAAACTCCTTATGCTCCACATTGGGCACATGAGGCTTACAGATGTAAATGGTAACATAATTATATAATTTAAAACAAAATTAAAAATACATTTAAGATCAAAATAAGAAATAAAAAGGAAAATGGAGGAAATACACAAACATAAATAAGTGGATTTACCAATAAAAAACTTGAAAAATCTGTACAGCAAAAAAAAATTTCCTTAAGACATTAAGGCTTTCAGTACAATTGACCAACAAAGACAAAACAGGTGGCCAGACAATACCTAAGCGTTTCAACTCGTGTTTAAAATTTTCTCTTTTACAAAAATAAAGGTTACAATACAACAATACATGTTCTGCAGTTTCAGTAGCCTGATCCAAGAACAAATATTACTACCAATTAAATTAAACCGAGACAAATAGCTCTTAAAACTTCCATGTCCTGTTAGAAAGAGGAATAAAATGCACTTTTACACAATTTTCTAGAAAATCAATTGTGATGATAACATTGTTTGTGAGATCATATTCGTCTTTCAACGAAAAATTTAATGATGAAAATTTTTAATGAAATAGACAACAGAAAACGTTTAAAAAGAGGAGCTATAGTAAATACAAACACTTTATTTAAAGTTAAAGTTGCTGACTTTAATGCAATAGCGTATCAACTTAAATAATATTACCTTAGAACTTAATGAGTCTAATCAGCGTTCATAAAAGGTGGTTTAAAGTATTCCCCTAACTCCTTTGTTATTACTTAAAGTATAGTTAAAGCCACAAAATAGTTAAAGCTACAATCAAGTAACTGTTTTAAAATTTAGCCTTTTCCAACCGTGTAATTAACTTTTGGCATAGTTATGAATTACCGGGCTGTTTTAGAAATCTTTAACATGTTTTAATGGAATAACAATTTCTGATATTTTAAATATATGAAAAGTGTCTTATATTGTTGCCCTTTATATTTAAGACAATGATTTTTAGAAATTTGGATTTATTTGGACTTAATAATTCTGCGATTTTTAAAAAATATAGTACAAAATATTTTTTAATGATTATTCATCATATCTATCGAACTTATAATTCTTGCATTTCAAATCAGATTGGTTTGTTAACATAGTTTGTAAGAAACGATTATGAGTAATTTCGCTTACATAACTCTACTAAAATGTATAGGGTTCAAAGAAACAAAAAATTCAGTATGATAAGATTTGTTATTGCAAATCTCTTTTACACCTCATAATGAAAACTTAATATTTTGTAAAAATGTACTTATTTTTTTATTAGGATTTGAATTAAATGTAATGTATTTTACCTCAAATAAAAAATCCCATATTTTAAATTTGTAAATTTTCGAATGGAAAAATAATTTTTTAAATGGTAACTTTTTATTTAGTACTTTGCTCATTAGTTTTAATGTTAGGGAACGTATCATTTTAAGGTCAAGAAATTGAAGTTTAACTGCTGCTGAAAGAAGTTATTCTTATTATATCAAATATAATATTAATCAGTACAAAAATAGCAGAACATTTTGTTTTTAATTTTTGTAAGGAATTCATGAATCTTACCATGAAGTTAATTCCCTGAATTGAATGTGTGTGTGTTTTGAATGAATTATGAGTCTTAAAGCAAATTTATTGAAGAAACTTATAACAGTAGAGGAAATGTCAAATAATAGTCCTAAAAAATAATTGTTAACTTAACATTACAACTATTTAAATGAAGCGTAATGATTACTAAAAATAAAAAAAAATTACACAACCCTAATTAAAAATAAAAATTTGTTTCAGGATGTTTTTTCTACATTATCACCATTCAACTTACTTACATAACTGAATTTCAATGTATTATTAAAAAAGTATCTTTTTGAATGTGAATTTCAAAATTGAAAACTAGAAATGTCTGTAATCGGAATCTAATGAAACAGCTTCCTGTGGTTTTTTTGTGCTCTTTCAGTTTTGTTTCATTACCCAGAAAGCAATTTTCTAACCAAGTAAAGAATCAAGACTATTTAAAATGTCTCTGTTTTGTATCTAATTTAATTATCAAATATGGTTTTATTTGTTTAATTTTTAATACGATTTAAGAAAAAAAGAATTAGTACTGTATGCATTAAAAAAATTAATATTTCACTATAAGAAGATACATTAGTAAATGAGAATAATAGTATAAGAATATATATTTTGCTTATTAGTGCAAGAATTATAAATAAAAACTAATTTTTTCTAGCCTCTTTTCTTTTAATTTTACATTTGTGTAAAAGAAATTCTACGGATTTAATAGTATTTTTATTTCGCATCTGCAAAATCTAATGCAAAATATTTAATACAAAATATTACTTCTAATACATTGATATAACATCTCTGATTTAAGTTAATACGTATTCTTAAAGTTTCTAAAATACCTTTAAAATCTAGCATACTTTTTTTTTCTTGCTTCTTTCCCCCTTCTGTATGTACAAAACATACTTGCTTACTCAGATCTTTGAAAGAGCTTAATTACTTCTTTTAGAAAGGGTTTCTGAAACCAAATTAAAATGAGAGCAAGTGAAAGGTTAAGAGCTTAAGTAAAAGCTCGAAGAAATTGTGTCTTCTAATGGTATGAGGGTATTTGATAATGAGATTAGAATTTAGTGTGTAAGTAAAGTTTTATACAGAATTTCTTAACAGCTCTGGAATGGATTTCTCATTTTCATAATGCATTACTTAAAAGCAAAATGTGTCCAAATCACTGAATCACTTATCTATTAGAGAATTAATCTAAAATATATGTATGTATGCATATAGATGAACAAACACACATACTATGTAAATTCAAGAATAAATAAGCAGAATAAAAATCTCAAATAATCTGTCTAACATGCACAAATTTATTCAAATCGCTCAAGCATTACATCTATTCTCTTTTAAAATTACTCTCTCAATTTACAGGAAATTAAGATTTGAGTTCAAGTGTGGGTTTCAATAAATGCATGCAGAATTTTTTGAAAAGAAGTGCAGAATCTCTTTACACTTTCTACAAGTATTTTTGCATTTATTCCAAAAATTTAAATATATAGTCATCCAAAATATATTATTTATACAGAAGAGCATAAACCAATTTGAATAAATGTGGTACCAATTAATTGTTTATTTAAAAAATAAGCCAATGATATTTAAAGTACAATGCAGAGAAATTTAAAATTGCAGTGATTTTTCAACCAATCTGAGTTTATATATATATGAAAAACTGTTTTGTTATTATTAGATTAAATGATGCATGTATATTTTTTTGCTAAAATTTTGATAGTAAAAATAAAATAGTTAAACTAATTTTCCATTAGATTAATATTAGGAATAAAGAGCTAATGTATTATAAGTTAGGTTAAGTTAGCACTTTTTTAGCACTCATTTTTCAATCATTTTGAGTAGTCTCATCATGAATCATTTAATAATTATTTTATGTATCAGTTTTCGTTTTAATAAGCGATTTCAATGGAATTCCTTAAAATAACTTTTTTATTTAATAATTTCTGATATCCATATACATTTAACAATTCTTTAAAATAAATATTTTTGAAACATTTTTTTTTTTAGAAATAAATGTTGAGTATTCTTTATTTATTATATGCGTATCATTTTGTCATTAAATATCACTAAAATTCCCACAAATAATTGTTCTTTTAACATTCTTTTTTAAAATTTCGAATTTAATCGAAAAAATCAAAATTAATATGAATAAAGATCTAATCAGTTTCATGTGGAATGTATGCAAAAAAGTTATTTTAAAGGAAAGAAATGAGTTACTGTTAACATTTTCCAGTTAGCAGGGATAACATTTTTGCAGTTAATAAACGTTTTTACACTCTTCGTTTTACATTCATGTTAATAATTCGGAAATATATAATTTATAGATGAAGATTAATTTTTTATGGAAAGTAATTAATTTTTGGTGGACATATTTAAAAAAAATCTAAATTACTTGAAATAACTTTATTTTTCAATAAAATTAGAAAAATAATGTAGATTTATATGTTATTTTATACGTTTATACGTCAGCACCAAGAAGTATGTAATACACTTTATAAATATTTGCTTTTCAAGCCTTCTTATAAAGTTTATAAACCAAATTTGGTATCATTACAATTATTTAACTGAGTGTATAATTGTTACGTACTATATATGTCGTTATAAAATTGAATGTGTTTGAGGAAGAGGAGATAAATTTATAAATTACAAGAATTATATATTATTATAACATATTGCTAAAACTAACATACTTTACTAGAAACAATTTGCACTAAATTAGCTAAAACATATTATAACAGAATCCTACAAATTAAACTTCTAAGGTAAAAAACAACTTACATATTAAACTCATGAATATGGCATTATCTAAAAAGAAAACCTTTATAACGTTTGAGAAAAAAAGAATAAAAAGAAAATGAATTGCAAATATAAATAAAATATTTTAAACAGCCTGAAAAATCGCTTGACACTGAATGTCTCACAAATGCCACGCTATTTTTTTCGCAAAATGTGTGTTTTTATAATACATTTATTATATCTTTTCCATTCGTGTCACATGCTATCAGAAGGAATTAAAGAATCACTGGAAAATAACAACAGCTTAATAGAAAAAAAAACAAGATATTAACAACACTTACATTTTTTAAAAAATAGCAAAAGAGTGATGAAAACAGCACTGAATTAGTAAATTTGAATGATCTTATGAAATATTTCTTACAGATGTAGTTTTGTCGTTATGATAGTTTTCTAAGATATTCTATTTCATGGAATCATTGACTCGGATATCAGTACAATCAAAATGTGTATTTTTGATAGATAACTTGTCTTTAAATTAACTTTCTAGCTATTAGCTCTTAAATTCTATGTACCAATAGAAGAACAATATTTGAGCTAATCAGTAGAAATTTATCCACACCAAATTATATTTTCTTCATTGAGTGACATTTTTTCATGTAACGAATTATAACTTTTTTTATACGTACCATTTGTAAAAGGTATGCAGAGTATTACTGAAATATTCATTTTGAACTAGCTTGAGTATTAGTTAATTAATTTAAATAAGATGTCTTATAATTTTATTTAAATCTATTTCTATAGTATAGGCTTGCGTTCCTTAATTCATTATTCTCTATTTTAATAAGAAAATTCAACTCAGTTACCTGAAATGACTCACTTTAATTGAATTTACAAATTTGAGCCCAATTATTTGTGTGAATACTTGCAAATTATTTAATTTGTGACATTTATAAACCCCTAATCTCGCTTAAAAATCCGTTAGTATTCTTTCGGTTATCCTCTTTCATTACATAAAAGTAAATTGCAATGAGTATGAATATAATATGAAGTTATAGAATAATACCCAAGAGTTTATATCATGTAAAAAGGCGTCATTTTTGCTTTTTTTTAGATCTTCGAAATAAATGGAACAGTAATCAATTTAAAGGCTAAGAAAAGTCTATAAGGCTCTCAAAAGCCACCATTGTGGATATTAAGCGCAATTAAATTAGAAATATAAATAATAAATAAAAAATTCACGCAGAAGTTGGGAAACATTTTGGATGTAGAGGGCCTTTAGTTTTTTATCTTGTTTTTGATACATATCTTTTCAAAAAAATTAAATTTTTTGTATAAGTTTTTTCCATAATTTAAGTGTACTGATATTACATGTATATTGTTGAGGCGTACTATTAGTGACAAAAGATAATAGAGCTGATTCAAAAAATTTTATACTTCAAATTTTATTTTTTAGTTAAATTATTTTTTTCGTATTTTTATACTTAATATCGATATTAGTTTAAAGTTGATTAAAAATCTTTTTTTTTAAAATCTTGTTTTTAACTTTCAAAAATGAAGATGTTAAAAAAAATATTTGAATAATTTTATGACACCAAAGAAATTATTTCGTGTATAATATGTATAAGAATTTTAAATTATATTCTAAATAGCTCCAAAAATTTAATATATTAAATTATTTGTGTTTCCCTCTTTTTTCGCATTTGACTATTGCTGTACTTAAAAGAGAGACTACATTAATAATTCTCCCCTTTTTAAAAATATAGATTACTTAAAGATAATTTAAACATGTATATTGGAATGATAAACTTATTTTACACAATTATTATTTTTAAATGGATATCTCGAAATCAGTAAAAAGTAAAATTTCTTTTTTAAATGCTATTATGTATTGTTTTTCAGTTTAAGACGGTTGAATTAATTCATATAAACTCTATACTAATATTATATTAATTATTGCTGTATGCAAAAATTTTATGTTTAAGTATGGATTGATTTTAACTTAACTAAGCTGAACCTATTTCTTTCATTTTAATCTTCATTCTCTTACAAAGTCTGATTCTACCTCTACAACGTATATATTTACGATTATTATAATAGTTAGCGATGGGCGTAATTTTCTAAAGAAAATTCTTTAGTGTATTTTGATTTGAAAAAATTTACATTATACTTCTGTGTAGTTACTTTCAGTGCATTATGATGTGAATATTGGAAACAATTTCCATAAAATCCTTAGAATGAAATGCTTTTTCTTAAATGTGTCTTTATTTATTGCTATCTTATGTATATTTAAATGTAAAATTTTTATTTTTATCAAAATTATGCGGTGGAATGTGAAAATTTACAAAATTTTATGGTTCAAATCTCATGTAGAGATGTTTTTGAATTAAGGATTCCTTTATAAGGAAAAAGAGATTCTTTTATAATTCTTACTTGGAATGAGTGGGGATAACAATCTCGTTTGAGGATTTTTTTACGTGGATGGAAAGGAGACCCTTGGCATGAAGAACTTTTTTTTCATAAGTATGTTCAATACTTAGTACTTCAACACGGAAATGCCCTGAACATTTGTTTCTAAATTGTACCCTAATGCTGAAATATATCTATAGAAGCGTGTTATTGCTTCCTGGTCATACAACCTCTGACTATAAAGTTCGGTTAATAGCCCTGTGACATTAACGTAGATGAAATATTAACGTAAGTTACTTTACTGTCCATCAAAATAGGCCCCTCCCATAACCATGCACTGCAGAGACCTGCTCTACATGTCCTGGAAACTTTGCAAGAAGTTTTCCTTTGGGATGGAGTTCAAAAGCCTCGACATGTTTTGTTGGATGTTAGGAATATCGAAAATATCGATAACACGTTTTTCTCGTCGTCTAAATTCTGGGTAACGATTTGTCGCCCAGATTCACGGCTTAGTTCATCAGCTACAGTGAACACATTTAATTGACAATCTTTAGTAATAATTTATCTCACTTTCTCAATGTTTTTTTCACTGAGGGAGGTCACCAATCTTCCGCTGCAGGGGTTGTCAGAAACATTTTCCCTGCTTTTCGAAAACGGGCGAAACTTTCGTACATACCCTTCATGGACAGAACTTGTTCTTCATAAACACGTATATCATCGCATAAGTTTCTTTGGGCTGCATGCCAAGCTTAAAATAAAAATTTAAATCGTTATTTGTTCGTTTTTTCCCCCTCAGTTAAGAACCAACGTAGTAAACAAGCACTTTGTAAAACAAGTTTTATACAGAACACAAATGAGTCTCAACTGAACAACAGGGGGGAAGAGGCTCAAATGGTCAACACCTGCCACCACGCATGTGCAGCGTTTCCTTTCGCCAGTGTTTCCAGATCTGCCGTTCTGACTTCATTCACCGAACTTTATTCATAGAGGTTGTATAAGTCATTTTATCTCCAGCTAACATAACACATCCAAGAAGTCATTGTAAAAGATGCTAAATCCTTTAATCTTGGTGCATTAAACATTAATGAACGGCGAAATACTGTTGAAAAGTTAGAGATTCGCATGGATTTTCCACGTATTTTAGATTTCTTTTTGAATTCACGCAGAGATGAATCAATGCCATCATCGATTCGAGTAATATCGATAGTGTTTTTTTAATAATCATAAGTTGTTAACTGTCAATTTATAATTTTTTTTAAAAGTGGAAGTAAGTCATGTTTTCATTGTATTGTCTTTTAAAGATTGAAATATTTATTCTGACACAATTTTCTTTGATTACTGAAGTCCTATATTTTCATTTTACCAAAATTCAAATAAAATTAATTTACATGCAAGTACAAAAATTTCTATGTAAACCAACTTATCAGAAATAAGAACTAAATTTAATCAGATTTATGAAAATTATATTTTAAATAGCATTTATTTAAAAATTAAGTAAAGTTAAGTAAGTTTAAAGTAAAATGGGCGAATACTATTGTTAATATTTATTGAGATTTATCAAAGAAATACAGCTATTTTTCACATAAGCAGCTGTAACAGTAAATAACGCATATGTATTTTAAGAAAAAGAACTATAACCGCACAAAAAACGAAGTATTTTACTTCAGATTTTCAGAAATTCGCCATAACTTTCAAAACAATTTTCACGTGGATAAGATGAAAGAAAAAAGAAAACTCTCGTATAAATTTATTTCATTTATAAGACGTATGCAGTACATATAGTAATTTCCTCCTGATTCAAGTGATCTCTATTTCTTTTTTAATTTTTTTTTTTTTTTAGCGAACGCTTATCTTTTTAGAAAGCTTTCATGTCGTAAATTTAAAACGGAAAATGACAAATTTCTTATTTTTGATCGTAAATAACGAATATTACTGGTGTGCGTAGGTAAATCTGAAGATAAAATTGAAATGGGATTTGGGAGGGTTTTAGTTCCTGAAACTCTAAAGTATTTTCTAAACTTAAGAATTCTTGTAAGACAAACTAAAGCTTCAAAGAGATATATATGCAAAAATTTATTTATTGCTTTATCCTGCAAATAAACTAATTCGAATTAATTAGCCACTGTTTTTATGTGTTATTGTAAAAAATAAAACTTTTAAATGCGTGAATTTTTGTTTACAAAATCCTTATTTGCAAATATAAATACAATAGAAGTCCTGCAAATATTAATTCATACTACTTTGAAGAAGTTCCATCATGTATGTGTACAAAAGTGTATTATTTAAAATTTTAAGTGTACATTTCAAAATTATTTCCCGAAATATATTCCTCTGAAGTATATATTAAAACATAATTGATGTGATACATTTGTTTTATCAAAATAATGCTGAGTGCTATAGTTTTTTTTGTATTTTTCAACTTTGTCCTGATATATTTTTTGCACATAATCAAGAAACAGAAAAATATTTTGTGATAGTTACTTGGTTTAATGAGTATTACATATTATTTCTTCAAAGACCTTTTCTAAAAATTGATTATTTGTTTAGACTGATTTACTTACATTGAATTCCACAATTACTTTTAAATACAATTTTTTTCTTTATTTATAAGCATGGTAAATGTTTCATAAGATATATCTCTCATAATTGATAAAAATAAATGAAAATATTCATTTTCAATATTAAGAATACATATAATTAAAAAAACATATTAAGTGATTCAGAACTTTTAATTATATTTTGAAAAATTATCGCTTTCTTGCAGGAATTGATTGCAATCAATATTCTTTAGTTTTGATTTTAACTAATTACATTAATTATTTTTTAAAAGGATTTAACCCAAGCTGTAATTTTTCATGCAAAATTCTATTTTTTTTTAGTAAATACATTTAAAAAAATAATTTCTCATTTTAATTTAAGCCTTTCAAATATTACTTTATTTCCTTGTCTGATCATTTAATCTAAGTGAATCTCTGTTCATTTCATTAATATTATATCAGTGTTACCTAAATAAGTTCTACTTTATCATTTTTATTCTGATAAACTTATAGGTACTAATTTTACAATGGATAAATATGTTGAAATTGATTTAATTTTTAAATGTTTTTTTATTTATATTTTTCAGGAATGTTTTTTTAAGTGGCATAATTATTAATTATTAATGGGATTGAAATGCAGATGAAGGAGTAGATTATTTTTGACACTTGTAAAAATCCCTTTACCTTGTCACTTTTTATATTTTTTCAGAGTTGTATATTTACATCAAATAATCAAAATAGTACTGATTTTAATAAACATTTAAATTGTGATACAACTTAACAATTAGCAAGTGAATTTTTCTTAGATTAAGATAAGTGAAAGTTTGAACTTTATTTAACATTTTACATACCATAACTTTTTTAAATACGCAGTTCTTACAAACAGAACAATATTTCATTTGACCTAAATAATTTGAATCACCTTCAATAAATAAATAAATAAATGTAACCTTCTTCTTCCAATAACATGATCGTTGAGATGCAAAATCAGAGTAAAAATCTTAAATGTAAAACATCTCGAGATTTTACTGGATATATTTTAACAATACCAATTTAATTTACCAAAAAAAGAAAAAAAAAAAACTAGTTTTACAATAATTACATATGACGTGTAACATCTGACATTATCGTGGTAAATATACGCAATAGTAACATAAATCCTGAAAAAAATAAATCGAGTATGATTGGAAAAAATTTTATATCGAATAATTATATCTTTAAATGAAAATTTTATTTATTTAACACAAGGAGTAAAGCAATTTTTTATCAAAAATATTTATTAATGTTCAATTTGGGGAAGGGTGGATACAATAGATTTGAAAATGTGCAAAAAGGGATTTCGTTGGCCATATACATTTCTCCGAATCAAACGGTTCAAAAAATTAAAGATTTCCTGCATTTTCTACTTTTACCATATACCGAAGATGTGTGTGTGGTTCTGCTCTTTGATTCTACTCTTTCTGCCCATGATTTTGAGTGTGATTGATCGAGTGTGTTTTGAATTGAGTGAGATTGAATTGAGTTTTGAATCGAGTATGGTTGGAAATAATTTTCTGTCGAATAATTATATCTTTATGAAAATTTTATTTAAGAGTAATGCAATTTTTTATCATAAATATTCAATTATGTTCAATTTTTTTCGGCTGTACTACTCCAGTTTTAAATTCTTCTTTACATTTCTTTTGCTTATAATTTCGCATATATTCTGCTCTGGATTTACCCATCTCTGCAAACCACAAAATCATGAAAATTTAATTAGCTTGGTAAACGTTTAAAATTTAGAAATATTAGAGAAAATCAAAATTACTCGTGTTAGATTTTTTAATCGAGAAAACTTCTTTTAATCACAATTAAAAATATTATATTGACAGCGACAGGAATTAACCTCTAAGTATGAAAAAAAATACGCACTAAAATATTTATTTGAATAATTCCATAATACTTACTCGTATTTTCTTAAGAATGTTGAACTTTGTCAGACGCTTAACAGTAAATATAATTATTAATATAGTTTACACATATAAATTAACCTCAGATTTTTTTCACAACGAGTCCTGAGACTTTAACAATTGAGTGTAAGGATCTTAAGTTTATCCTGAATAAGAATTCGAATATTTTGAAATGCTAACTTTAACAATATAAAAAAAAACTACTAGAGTTGGACCCGATGCGAGTGTTGTGAAGAGTCACCATCACGCGAGTTCGACCCTGATGCGAGGGTAACGATGAGAGAACATCACGCGCGCTTATTGGTCAAATCAAATAGCATGCACTTACGTAATTTCCTGTTACTCACTTCCGTCCCCTTTGACGTTCTTACTCCTACAAAATTCGGTAATCGAGAGGAAATATGTTACACATAAAAAAAAACAATAAAAAAACAAACAAACTCCGTAACATAAAGTAAATGTGTTTATTGACACACTTTCGAAATTACTCATCTAGAATTATACTGTTTATTTGGGTATTCATTTAGAAACTAAATTAACATAAAAGAAACATATCGATTCATCAGTTGATAGAGGTTACTCAAGATCTAAGCTGTTGAAGCGTTTAGCTGGTGTCACTTGGGGCTCAACTCAAGATGTTATGTGTACATCTTATAAGTGTTACGTCCAACCTATTGTTGAATATGGAAATAAGGTCTTTATAACTGCCTCTGGCTATGTTAGAAACAGGTTAACATCTTTTCAAAAACAGCATGTTGCGTTTAACCACTGGTGGAGCCAAATCAGCCCCTATAGCTACAATGGAACTCCAGAGAGGTATAGAACCTTTGAGTGAAAGGAGCCAAAGAAGTGCCCTAAACCTGGTTAAAAAGATCATGAAAAGAAGAAACAATTTCCTAAATTATTATAGACCTACAAATGATAGATTAAAAACCCATAAGTGTTTCTTTTCAAATGTTAATGATGTTTATGACACTTTTGATATTCCTACACCCAAACGTCATGTTTCCCCACAGGAATTTAACCCAATTGTGTGTCAGGTGACTTTGGAGAGCCACCAGAATCTTGTTTGGAATGTTGGTAACCAATTTTCTATACGAAATGACTTAAAGTGCTGTTCTTTCTTCTATACATTGCGGATATCATCTTGACAAATGGTTCCGTGTATACACAGATGGTTCAGCAGAAAATGCTATTATAAATGCAGGTGCTAGAGCCTTTTCAAGTGCTATCAGTGTTAGTTATCTTGTTGAAAAGTATTATGATGAATTTTATGCTGATACAGCAGACATATCATTTGCAATCAATAAATTGGAAAGCTGCTCTGAAACAATATCGTGTTTTTTATCTATTTTCAAGCTGCCATTTTGTCTCTAATAAACTCAAGATAAAATGAAAACGCACTAGTTCATCCCTGTAGAATAAATTTCATTGAACTTGGGAAGTCTAGAGAAAGCATTGCTCTCCTGTGGATTCCCAGCCATTGTAACATTTCTGGAAATGAAAAAGCAGACAGGCTTGCTAAAGCAGGATCTCTCATGTTCCAACCTGACTCTTCTTTTTTTCTGGGTAACATCGAAAGACTGAAAATTAATAGTCTTACTGTATGGTGATGCTGCTGCAGGTAAAAGGTGGAACATCTTGCTTAACAAAAGTGGTAGAATCCTCAGTTCCCTGCCTCCATCTGTTGGAGTTGCGTGCTTTCGTTTACTTACTGGACATGACTATATGCAAAGGCATTTACATCGCATTGGAGTAAAGAAGCGTTTCTCAAACTGTGAGGCGTTCTCCCCTTGGGAGGCATGATACTTGTACGAAAGGGGGGGGGTGCGAGAATATTAAAAAGTCGAAAAGAAAGGATTATTTTTAAAAAGTTACTAATTTTCTGAAAGTAAACAAACAAAAAATACATTCAGACATAATAAAAAAAATGGAACACACATTTACATTGATATAATACACTTATAAAAGTATCAGTACTTATAAAAGTATCAAATGTATTTCATAATTAATTTAACAATACTAAGTTAAGAACAAGTATAATAATTACCAGTGGTACCATGATTGTGTCATATTTAAACCATATGCAAAAAATTAATACTTATATTTTATAATTTTTTTGTGTGGTTTATAATTAATCCCTTAACTGCCGATTAAAAGTTATGCGATTCGCTTACCAATGCTACTATTTTCCACGTAGGCGTGCTTATGTGATGTATTAAGGTGGGGTGGGGGGAGTTTTGAAAAGGAATAAATAAGCAAATCCTCTGAAATAAGTACATCCTTCGAAAACACTGTCCCTTTATTGCATTTCAAAGCCTTCGGAATAATTTTATGGATAACAGTACTCAGAAAAGATTGTACTTTTGACAGACGTATATATACGTCCAGGGAAAATAACGTTTCAGCTGAGCGATACTTACTTATGTGCAGGTGGAACTTAAGAGGTTTAAATCCTATTGTAGCTTTAGCATCAAATTATCGTATTATTCAATTCAATACATTGTTATTGTATGGAAAGG
>BMAV01021495.1:15693-44440 GCA_019973955.1 Trichonephila inaurata madagascariensis
TCAAAAAGTTATGAACATAATTTGCTGAAAGTTTTGGTGAATATTTTGCATAACAATAGAAGTGTTTTGGCTTTCAGATTTATCAATCACTGTTTTATTTCAAAAATTAAAATCCTTTATGCGAATATAATCACTGTTTTTTTAAGCAACTTCATATAGTCACTAAGATAAAGTGCTCTAGATTTTGTAAAAATTAAAATATCTATTATCTCCTGAATGTCATTTCAAACATAAATAACAAAGTAACACATTAAATTTGAAAAATTGAGAATTTGTTCAAAACATTTTTGTACAGAGCGGGCCCCGTTTATGCAATTTTTAGTACATTTTCACCAGTTTTTTCCCCTTTTAATAATAATAAACTTTTTTCTGTTTTCAATTTTACGATTTTCCTTAAAATATTCTAAATAAATATAAAAACACAAAAAAATCTCCGTATCTCCATTTTTTCATAAAAAAGTTGTCACAATTAGTTGAATACCTTAAACTGTTTTAGACATTCGGTTTAAATTAAAAAACTTCTTCAGAAAAACTTTTGTTACTATTTTCCTAGAAATAATCTTTTTCAGCATGAGCTTTAAATGACGTAAAATGGGAAAAAAAAATTTCTTTTGTTATTCAACATTCTTATCTTTTATCTTTTGAAATTTCAACATCTTGAAATAATGGACGAGAAACAATGTTAATAATTCTTTTTTAAATTTTTCATTAAATTTAGAGATACCTATTCAAAGTTCTTTCAAGTGCTTTAAATTGATCTTTAAGAATGTAAGTGAGACATACAATTGTACTTAAAGCAAATATTCTGATTTTAAAATTGATAATACATTAAAATTAAAAAAAAATGGCACGTCTTATATCTACTACAATATTATAAATATTTTCTCTTATTTTAGAAGTTATATATCCTATACGAAACCGGATAGAGCTGAATATAGGCTAAAACAAGTATGAGTGAAACTTTACAAGAAAAAAAACTTAAGTGTTTTATGAAATATGATTCTTGAGATACAAAAGAAAACAAAAACAAGAATAAAGTAAAAGTTTTCAAATAATTCAGTCTAGTGAATTGCTTTGCTATTTTTTTTCCTGCTTTAATGAAAGAACTTATAAAATATATTGTTCCTACTTATTCACACTTTTAATTAAATACAGCTTTAACTATAACTGAATAAAGTTCGAGATTCATTTAGGCAAAATACAAGTATTCTTTTGATCAATAAATTGATCAATGGTAACAGTAAAAAAAAATAAAAAAAAAATCCAAGAAAGAATTCTAAAATATTCATTTGAATATGTTGCTTTTTGATATTTTTTGTTAGATTAATATGTAGTATAAATTGTTTAGTAAGAATTAGAAAATATCTTTTGTTGATTCGAAACATATTTACTGACGTCATATTTTTATCACCTTTTTCTCATGTCTTTTAGAATATACCCTCGCAAATTGAACTGACAACACTCATTAATTAAATGTTCCTCATTATATCTGCTGTTCTTTATAAATTATTCAAACAAGGTTCAATTCAGTTCTCTTAGTTTTATTCATTAAAACTGTTTTGCTCATTTGGATTTCAAATTTTCATTATATTTTCTTTTCAAATGTTTTTATACAGACGTTACAAACTATAAGGAGGGTTTCTCCATGTTCATTAATTCTTTAATGAAAGCATGTAAAGGCGAAGAAAGCAAAATAATCCCAAAGAAAACTAATTACGATAGCAATTTAATCAGAGTTTCAGCTCCTATTAAAATTGCTTCTTTCCGTGTGTCTTGATAAGTATTTAAATGAGAGCAAGATGATTAAACTGTAACACAGAAAAAGGATTCATGAAATCTGAAAGAAGAAAAGATTGACTTTTAAGTCTTGAAAAATCAACTGAGAATATCTTTTAGGTATGGAAAGTTTAAAGTTTTTAATCAGCTGAGAATATAACATCTGAAGAGAATTTCTGTACTTACGAACTCTAATTGACCTGAAAAGTTTAATTTCCTTTTGAAACATCAAAATATGAAGTAGTTATTTTTTTTAAGTTACGGATGAATAATGTATAATATTTGAATAATTTTATGAATCACAATCTTATTATGAATAATTCATTTCGTTAAAGTATATTTATTTTACAAATGCATACAACTTGCTTGCTACAAACAGATATAACTTGATAATAGTTTATGTTGTCTCAACTATCATCTTCATAACTTAAACCCAGTTTTTTTTTAAAAAAAAAGAATAAGAGCTCTATTTTCGATACCCTCGTATAACTTAAGAAAACACAATTTAAACCAACCAAAAGGGTTCGAACTAGAACTGAACCTAAAACCAGAAAAAACTGTTATTTTGGTCTGAAAAAAACCCAAAATGGAACCGATAAAAATATAGCGATTTATTTCGGTTCGATATATCTTCAGTTATTTTATTACGGTATATAATGAACTAATCAATATTTTCTAATTTAATGTTAACCACATAATTATATGATCGTAACAAATGCATTACTTCTCAATTTCCTGTTTTGATGTTCATTAGTACTTTTCTGTTTCAGCTTCGTATGAAACTACTTGTAGAATTCAGACTTAATCCCTTTGAATGAACCAGAAGTATAGATGACTTTTTAAGAAAAATATCAGTCTGTGTTATAATTTTCACACATCTATATGCGATTATCCACGAATGTTCGTATAGACTGTTTAGATAGATAAACCAGAAACCTAAACCTAGTTGTCAAATGCTATTTTGTAATGAATATCAATTCCAAGGCTCGCCATTCTCTGCTCACTGCTCGCATTGTTTATGCTTCTTAATTGTATCAATTCACATAGACTATCAATTTAAAAAAAAGAATAAAATCTTCTAAATTTGGACCGAATTATGTTTTTGTTTTGTTTATGACAGAATTATATTCTTAGGGAAAATAACTATATACATAAAATTATTCCTTTGGAACTGAACCAAAACCCGTTATTTTTGGAGGAACGAAAACCGGAAATGAACTAACTAGCTTTTTTAGTTCAACCGGTGCAAAAAAAGTACAGTTCGAAGCCCTGCAAAATCAATCATATAATTTCTTTTGCGAAAGTTGAAAGCTTTGAGAATTCTCTTTGAACTCTGAGTTTCTTGTACAATTTTAACTGTTGCAGTCAATTTTAATGTTTAACATATTGAATCATTTTTTTTTATAAGCACATTTTTAAGCATGAAATACGAAGACAAAAATTATATATGTTTATATGTTTGTGAGGAAGGGGGTTGTATATTTCCTTCTTTCCTGCGTGTGCCTACTGTCTATTTTCCACAAGATAACATTTAAAAGATATATACTAGAACCTATATCTTATTTATATAAAATTAAATCGAACCACAATTTTATCTTTATATATGTATTTCTAATTTTAAATTAACCTGAAAAATGAAAAAAAAGTTAAAAATATAAAACAAAATAAATTATAATTTAAAAAAAATTAATATGCTACATAAGAAATCCATTGGTTTATTTTATAAAACAGAATTATATACAGAATATTGGTTAAAACGTTCAATAATCCTATGAACATTGATATATTTGCATTGAGAAATTTTTCTTTTAATATTATAAGAAAATATGAAAATTAGAAACTGAGAAAATCAAGTTTTAATATTTTTCAATAAAATGAATTATTTTTATGCTTTAAATATACCCATATCGTATATTAAGTTTCATATTTCTATAAAACATTCATGGTTGTCTCACTTTTTTTCCCAATCTTAGAGCTCTTCAAGAATCTTAAGATGATCTAGATATATTTTTTTCAGCTAGCTTTATTCACACACTCTCAGCCTGAAATGTAAGAATGCTCTAATACTATACTTTACAACACAGACCTTTCATATTAACTAGAATATTAGCCAATCCATCCGTGAATATTCTTGTTGCCTCATTCAAACTAATATCAAATATTATTTTAGAACATCCTGGAATGTTTGGTCTGTACTTTAAAAGTGTAGTTTTGAAAGATTCATTTGAATCTCAGACATCCTATCCAAATACTTTTTGAATATATAGTTTGTGGTAATGATAGACCCATAACTGAATATTGAACTACATTTATAATATCGATAGCCACTATATCGTTACGTTTATTGAAAGAAGTACTTTTTATGATTTTTCTCTCTAGTACATACATCATGAGGTAACGCTGGAATATCACATCATGAGCAAAAGTGATGCAATTTTGATCAATTACTAATCAATAGTGAGATTATATCAACCATAGAACAAAAAAATCTACATTCTACAATCTAAATCTTACATTTCAAATTCGGAGTTCGATGAATGAGGTGGAAGCTTAGGTGCTGTCTTCGTTATTTGAACGTGGTTAAAAATTACCTGATGAATCATCAATAATAGAATTGCTTTGTAGTGCTTAGTTTTTTTTTTCGCAAAAGTGTCAGTTTTTGGATTTTGATGCTGTTTGTGTTAAAATGTTCTGATCATTCTGTATTAGTTTGTCAAAAATAGTTTTGAAAAATTAATTTTTTGAATGTCTGAATGTAATACATTCTTTTAAAACCTTCGTAAGTTTAAACTGAAACGTTTTCCAGTTGCCTAATGCATATTAAGGTCCAAGTTAATTGTTTATACTATTATACATAAAAACCAACTAATAAACGTTTATACTCATAGTGCTTAATTAATGCTTTGATAAAAACCTGATTGTAATATCAGCTTATTCCAAATTTGTTAGCATCGCCTTTGAAGTCTGCTCGTAAATAAAATGTTTTGAGAATGATTTGAAACTTTAATCTTCAGTAATTAAGTAATTAATCTGATTCTAAAAGTTATTCCAATTTTATATGCTCTAGGTTATGCGATTCTCGGGTAAGTATGTATAAGAGTCCCATAAAAATTGTCCTTATTTTATTTTGAAGTGTTATTATTTAGCTAAGATACTTAAAATTATAGCTAAAATATTGTTAAGACTAATCTCAGGATATTCCTATTTTTTTTCTGTGTCATTTGATATCCATTTTAAAGTCTATTATCTATTTTTTAACTGCACTGGCGTAAAATCAGGGACCAAAGCCAATCAAGTTTCAATTGATAGCATTGTGTTTTAAAATAAGTTCGCTTCACAGCATGAAGACCAGTTCACTTCTTTTTGAAGTAATTTTTCGATTGTTGTAATATCATTTGGATAGCAGATTTTGCCGTTAATTAGAATTTGTTGGTGATGGTTTCTAAGAAATCAACTTGTATTTGAATGCATTTATGTGCTGTTGATTATTAGCTTCCTTAATAAGTATTGCCGAAAGAATTTAATGCTTGAATTTCATGTTACTTCAAGAGTTTTTCTATTTTTTCTTTAAAACAATGAACATAATTAAATGTAAAGTAATTGATAAAAATTGTAAAATTCAGAAAATCAGAAAATTCAATTTTAAACTACTCATATTTCTGTGAAAGTATGAGGTGGCATTTAAGCTGACATTCTTGACAGACATCGTAGGCATTCAGAATATTTTAGACGGAATTGGGGCCAGCCAATCACACATATGGAGATCAGAAGTTTCGGTGTGCTTAAGTATTATTACTATACAATTGATTTAATCTATGAATAGAATTTTATTTGAAATGTATTTCAAAATTGTACCCTCGTAACTTTCCCACGTTACCCCAAAATTATACCCTCGTAATTGTGCTCAAAACCTTCTATTTATTTCTAATGTATACTTTTTAGTATAATGTTATATTTGTCAAAAATAAACTTGAATATATATATCTAACCTCATTATTCTGAAATTAAGTCAATTGTCACAGACGACACCCATAACTCATGGAATATGTCTTGCTAAGAGGCTTCCGCTAAAATCTAGTGTGAATCAAGCAGTTGTCAGATTTTTCAGGAGTTAGCTTAAATCTCTTAAACAATGCATTTCTCTTATGTTGATAAACATGTATCTTTTCTATAGGACCAATCTTTATCTGCATGATATCTTGGGGAGGTAGATACAAAATTCCTGTTGGGGAGATATCTTATTATCTTGACATTGAAATAGTATTAAAAATATAGTGTATCTACCTTCACATTCTTCTTTCACTAATTTTGACTCGGTCTACTCTCACTTACAATTGGAGGATTCATTTCGCCTCTTTTTTCTAATTTTTCTTTCAGTTTTCACTCCTTATTTCCTAGTTTTTCTTCACTGTTCATGTTCCAATTATTCCTTTCATTTTAATAAACCCTTCAAACATTGATTTGGTGAATTCTTCTCAGTATATATATATAACCATCATTCTTAAGAAATATTTCTTTTAAAGCGATCACCTAAATACCCGGAGTAATTCCTGAATCTAATTATTCAGCCAGTCTAATTAAATTTAGAAGAAGCATGGTCTTAAGTATAAACTAATCTTAAAGATTGGATTTTCACGCGTGCTTCCTTCACCGGTTTTGTCAATGATTGTCGCTGTCAAACAAATTAACATTAAATAAAAACGGATAGTGTGCTATTCAACTATTGAGTGGTGGGAATCTTTACACAAACGAACGGAAGTGGGTAAAGATGAAACTTTTTAAGAACTTTTCATCAGGGAACAAGAAAGTTCGATCAAGTATTTTTCTCGCGAAGACAGAGCTCTGTTAGGGCCATGAAAGCAGTCACTCCACAAAAATTGCTAGTCAAAAGTTATCATACAGTCAGATCAATCAAATGAAAGGAGCAAATTTTCAAATTTCTAGGTAATGCAGAGTCAGCTTTCTAAAGTGTAAGAATAAAACTTAACCAGTCTTCAAAAAGAAACTTGGTACACTATGTTCTCTTCAAAATCGTTTTTTAATGAAATTAAATGCAAGGCGCGTTTCCAAAATTAACCACATGGCAGTACGTATTTCTCCAAAGCAATGATCTATGATGTCAGGAGACACTTATCTCTTAAAGCTTCCTTCTAATTTAATGCGTAATATTTTATCATTGTTTTTCACAAAGGTTTCCGGTGAAGGATGAATTTACCAACACGATAAATACTTGTCCTTATTGCACTAATATATTTAAAGATAATTTATTATTTAATTTCAGTCTTCTTTTTGGAAGGATTGTAATTTACCAAACATTTTCTCGATTCCAAAACTTTTGCAAGCAAGCATTTAAAATAATACTGATGTTAAAATTACTTGTTTATAAAATGGGCGTGAATTTTGTAATATTTTGTCAACATTCTATGCCAAGAATGGTGAACCTTTATGGATCAATGTGCCGTTTATTTCTAAAGAAGTGTTTAATGAGGAATAGACATGCCGTTGAATACTTGTGATTGTTTTGAGAAAGTAATAAAACTAAATACTTTCTAAGCAAAACTATTTACTACGAAAAAATACCTTTTGCACTGTACATTTATAAATTTTTTTAGTTATACATGTAACTCAGATTAAAGTAACATCAGTGTGACTTCTGTTGTTGCAGATTGTGGATGACAAATAACTTATAATAGGATTGTAAGAACTTACTTTTTGTAGAATACATGTGGAATTTGAGTCTTCTGCCAAATGGTTTCTAAGCAAAAAATTATTTTTGCTGAGGTTCACTTTTTTCACAAGAGGGTTTGGGTTTTGCTTCTAAATACCGTTTTACAGACGATGTTCTGCATACCACAATTCCAGAAGATAATACACACACCGCTTTGTCGCCTTTACAAATAATGCCATGTTTCTCGGTCCATCAAATTTTAAATTCTCTGTTACACTTACAATTGGGCACTTTTTGTTCTTCTACTGACCTAGCCATGATAAATAAAAGTTAAAAATCGTAAATATCACACAAATAAACTTTAAAATACAATTGCGTGAAAGAATTGACTATGCTATATGTAGAGAAACTTTACATTATAAGCAATTGTAGTCTACAACGTAACTAAGGCAAGACAGTAACAAACGAGTGTGCTCGCCGCCACCCCGCAACCGACCCTCGCTAGTGAACTTTGAAATTTTGAAATAAAATATAAACCATTTTGATCACTGCCATGCCAAAAATATTGTGCCGCATGCCATGAATGGCAAGCTTGCCACTGATTCACCATTCCTTGTCTACGCATTAGCGATAATTAATTTGAAATATTTCTATAATTTAATAATACTTTATTAACACTCTGATCTACTCTGATATTTCTTTAGTTTAATAATATTTTATCAACAGTCTGATCTACTCAGATAATTCTATAATTTGATAATATATTAATAACAGTCTGATCTACTCTGATATTTCTATAATTTAGTAATATTTCATAACAATTTGTTCATACTGCGCTTTACTTTTGGAGGGAAAATTCTGATTTTTGTTTTTCTTTTAATTTTTGGAAAACTCCCAGAATAATATCACTTGATCTATGAAAATTACTTTTATTATTATATGTGTATCTTGTTTCATAAACTTCAATTTTATTTGATGTAAGAACGAGGATTATAATTACAGGATAGTAATTTAATTTAGTTTTTATTTAATAAAGAAGATAATAGTTATTTGGTAAAAATATATTAACTAAATGAAGTATATGATGCATACAGAACAAGCTTAAAATATTCTTGATGATTAATGAAAAAAAAGTAACTGTTATTAAAATTTTTGTAGTGCATATTTTTCACATTACAAAAAAAATTGTCCAGTTATTTTGTATATAATGCTTTGAAAATTGAGGTAGAGTTTTAATTCATTACAAAAGACTGATTTGCGTTCACCTGTTTAGTATTGATTATTATTTTGATACTAATTAATGTACATTTTTCGATTTAGTGAAATTTGATCAAAGCCAGTATAATGAATTTCGAATTTTTCATAAATGAAGATAAATTCCGGTTTAAAATAAAAGTTGAAGAAAATAATATTGAGTGTTACGTTTCTTATAAATAATAACTACACGTATTAATTTTGTTTCATGTGTTTAATACATCAAATTCTGTCAGCTTTGTATTTAAATGTAATATTTAATGTCAGCTTAATGTTAAAAGTATTGAAAGCGTATACCCAAATACAACACACACATCTTACTTTAAAATAAACTTAATTACATAAATTTTCTTTTTACTTTCTTAATCACTATATTTTCATTTCAACTGCATTTGAGAAAAAAACACTTTATTTTTCAAAATTGTATAATACTACATAGGTTGTAATTTTCATTTAATTTCATTGCTTGATATTTTATTTAAAATACTAATTTTTACCTTTGTTTTATGAGGTAATATTTGCATTCCTGATATATTAAAAATATGTTACTGTCTTGTATTAGTTTTTTTTTGTTAACAAATATGCTTCATTACTAAAAACTAAAAAAAATAATTTAAAATCCTTCGAAGGTGCACACATTTTAAAAGTGATGGAATATTAGAAATGGAGTTAACAAAAACTATAAGTATTAGTAATAGAAATTGGAGATATAAAATGGTATATTATATTCATAAGGCAATTTATTCTGTAATTTGCTTAAACGCCTACCTTGGAATGCAGTTATACATAGAAACAAAAAAGATAATTTTTAAATGACATTGAATAATACATATGGAAAAATATAACGATGAATATTTTACGTTAATGATCCGACACCAGCACCAACCTTATAAAATAAGAGAATATTCTTGAAATTTTAATTGATTCAATTACTAAAAAGAGGGTATGATTTCTGGCTCAATTAGGATTTAATTGCTCTTTGGAAACATTATTCATGATGAAGCTCGTCTTCTAGATGCCCTTGGGATTTGGTTTCACTATTTGAAGGTTAGAAGATATTACATTCAGTATGCAAGAATAACTGTGAATATTTTTTGCTTATTTTTATGCAGTCTCTTTTAATCAGAAATGAAAAAGGTTTCGTGAGAATTTCAGTTGAAAAATAATGTGGATTTTAAATAAGGAAAAAAAATATGTATATATCTGTATGACTATTGATATTTTAAAAAAATTCAGTCCACGATTGTATATAAAAATAACTATATTTTTTATATTAATATGAGTTAATACTTTAAAATTCTATCGATTTATTTTATCTTTTCAATAAACAATTTTTTTTGTGTCAAGATTTTATCCTCAGATATCTACGTTTGTGTACATGTTCGAATTTTTTTGAAAAAAAACAAACAAAAAACACTCCATGTGTTAAGAAAACTTACTCCAATGTATTACAGATATAATTTTTATATCTGCATTTTTTGCATATGTCAAATTTCATTAATTTACCTTTTAAACGCTCTTTTATGATCAAAAGGTAATTCACATTATTTCTATCAAATTTGACTTAAAATTCCAAGCATAAGTGCCATTAAAAAAAGTTCGAAAAGAAAATCATATGATTAATAATGCTCCATAAGTAGAACGTTAGAGTTAACACATAGTTTTTCTTTCACATGATTTTTTTAAAAAAATGAGTAAAGTTAACTGATGTTCAAAATTTAATTTGCATCCACATTTTTTGTGAAGCAGTACGTATATTTTAAAATTCAAACCACAGTTCACGTTAGCGTGAAGGGCAGCAGAAAAAGGAAGAAGGGGGGGGGGGGAGTTTAGCTTAGTTTTTATAGTTTAGTTTCAGCTTTTGCTTATGACTAGTTTTATCATCTTTAAAGTTTCTTTACCATTTCAAATTAGGCATTAAAATACTTCCCAAATTTTTATTTATTTTCTGTCAGGAGTTTATTGTATGCATATTTAACCTTTGAGAATTTTTTTTGTTTTATATTCATGACTTATACACACACACACTTGAATAAACATAAGAAGTTAAATTGAAAAAATGGAATAGTTAAAGATTTAACACACAATACTAATAAGAATACGTATTCAATTTTAAAAGGACGTTCTCTCTCTCTTGTTGAAAAAAGACTATATACAGTGGGGCCACAAACGTGTTCGTACACTTGGAACTTACTAAAAAATATAATGTTTTCAACTGATAAAAATTAATACATCAGAATTGTAATTTTTTATATCTGCAACTTGTTCTCGACGGAATAGCATATCCAATTTTTAAAACACATAATGTTACTATTACTATAAAATATTAATAATAAAAAACTACTAAAATATTACGCCATTAAAGTCTTCGTACACTTAAAAAAAATCTCAACATGACTGTAAATATTCTATTTTTTTCATAATTTAATACTTAGTGGGATGTATTTTAGCATCCACAATAACTGTTAAATGGTTTCGTATAGATTTCATTAGGATTTTGTAATTTCTGCATTGATGTTCTTATACAGGCTCCTGTGATTATTGTTTTTACTTTACATTTTGTTCTTATATGTCATGTTTTCTTTTTTTAAAATCAAATTATTATCAAATATGTTTTACGAGACTTAAATCAGGTGATTTAAGAGGTTTTTTCATAATTTGAGACATAGAGACACCAGTGGTGTATATTGAGTGCAGTCATTATCTTGTTAAGAAATGACGTCGTCTACAATATCCAAGTTTTGGGTGGATAATTTCAAATTGTTCATTAAAATATTTAAATAGATCTCATCATTCACAATACCATAAAAAAATACGAAATAACCTAACCCTTAAGCCGATTTACATCCCCACGCAAGAATGAATCCACCTCCATGCTTCAATGTTCGAACTAGATTCTTAAGATTAAGTTTCAGAAAATTCAACATTGAAAGCAAATTGGTTGGGATCAGAGAAAATTCAGCATTTTTGTTTCCAGTGGATGTAAAACAGTTTGTAGAAGAAAACAAATGAGAAACTTAATCCCAAGAGTTTAGTTGGATCAAGAACACCTCCAGCTCCATGCTGAAGCTTGGAGGTAGTAATGTTCTTGCGTGGGGTTGTAAATCGGGTTTAGGGTTAGTTAAGTTGGTATTTTTTGATGGTGTTGTGAATCATGAGCTCTATTTAAGTATTTTAAACAACAATTTGAATCTATCTGCCCAATATTTAAATATTGTAGATGACTTTCTTTTTTAACAAGATAATGGCATCAAGCCCACTCTTCTCAATGTACGCCGCAGGTATCTTTATAACTGACCCAAATTCTGAAAAATATCCTAAATTACATTATTTAAGCCTAGTAGAACATATTTGATGAGAATTCAATTTAAAAAAAGAAAACATGACATTTAAGTACATAATATGAAGTAAAAACTTCAATCACAGAAGAATTGAGGAACATCGATGTAAAAATTACAAAAAAAAAAAGCTGATGAAATCAATATCAAGACGTTTAAAAGTTATTGTGGAAGATAAAATATATATACCTTATTAAATAAAGAAAAAAATACAATATTTAAGGCTATGTTGAGATTTTTTTTAAGTGTACGAAGACACTTGTGGCATAAACTTTAGTATTTTTTTATGTATTAATCTTTTAAAATAATAGTTACATAATATTTTAAAAATTGGTTACGTAATTCCAATAAGAAGAAGTTGCAGATATTATAAAAAAATTACAATTCTGATTTATTATTTTTTATTAGTCTAAAACGTTAATTTTCTTAGAAAATTGTAAGTGTACGAACACTTTAGCGGTCCACTGTATGTTCCCGCTCTTCAATGGAAATTATAATATAGATATGTCATTCTTTTAGTTGCGTAGACGACATAAGCATAATTTAAACTTCTGAATTAAAGAATATATAATCCGTAAATCAGTATCCAACATTCCTATTTGATTTAACTTGCACACACACTTACACACACATATATATACGATAAATTTATAATGATTAGGAAGTATTAACAGCAGCTTTGCATAATTTTCATTTGCATTTATTAAGAAGATAATAAAGATACCACACGTGCTTTATTTTCTCAAAGGTTTATGAAACACAGCAGGGGAAAAAAAAAAGTACAGCCAAATTGGGGTAATTAATTTCTAAAACTTTCGTGAAAAAGCAAAAATCTTAAAGTAATGATTTTTATGAAATTATCTTTGAGGCTTCTCTCCGCGTTATTAGTCAATCTAACTGTCATTTAAGTTATTAAGGAGTAAATGGAGTAATTTTCGAGTCTTAGAAGCGTTTTTTATGGAATAAAGATGGTATATGCTCTTTGGTTGCATTTTTAAAATAAATAAGGCATTTCTATAATTTCAAGTAAAGCCCAACCAAAATAGAAAATAAACAAAGTAGCTGTGCACATTTGGAGCTTTTTTTTTTTTTTTTTTTTTTTTTTTTTTGATAAAGGAATATATAAATCGTTAATTTTTTTGAAATATTACAAAAACCTTCGTTTGAAAAAAATTAATTACTTTAAAAATTTACTGTACAAAATAAGTAAGAAATGTAATTTATATTCATTAAAATGTTGAAAATTAGCATAAAATGTTAAAAAATTCTTATAAAAATACATGTGCTATTTTCTTAGAAGTCATATTATGATGTTTCCGGTATAACGTTTGAAATAGGAATTAAAATAATTTCAGATTGATTAGTAATTATATGTATATATATATATATATATATATTAAAATTAATATGAAAACAATTTTTATTACTTTAAAGTATTTTTCTTTCTACAGATATTAGAGCTGCCTATATACACCCAATTCTTTTTGTACACGGTAGATATGCTCCTTAGAAAACCATGAAAAAATAAATCGTGCAAAAGAATATATGTGATATATGGCAAATTTGTGGATATGTTCCACAGATTAAAAAAATAATTGTGTAAAATGAAAAGTCTCTAAATATTTTCGCAAAAATCCGTGCAAAAGAAGTAAAAATGAAATCCATGTTACACGTTTATAAAACAAAAATAATTTATTTTCATTACAAAAAAAAAATATTAGTATACAGCGAAAATTTAGTGTATAAGTACATACAACATATAGAAAATCAAATGAAAATTATGAATAAAACTACTATTAACTAACAACTATTCATCGCTACTTGATAACAAGCGTGCACATTAATACAAAATGGATCAAAAACGCTATCTTCAGTAGATGTGTCAGATACATCTAGCACAACTGTCGGTTAATTCAAATGAATAATTTCGTTTATTATTAACGTCCTCTGTTGTTTTTTTCTTCTTATAAAGTCCGCTATTAGCGGCTATTTTTTCTCAAGTTGCTTATTTAATTCTTGCTATCCCGCTACACAAAACTTAAGATAACGTTGAAATTTTAATGCACGCTCTATGTCAAGATTCTGTGTAAGAAAGTTTTGTTCCATACATGTAGCAAATTTCAAACCCTTCCGAATTAAATCAGCTGTTAATAGCTGGACATATTCGACTTCGTCACTATATGGATTTCTTTATTACCATGAACTGTAATAAATTTGATCAAATCATCCTTATAAAAAGGCACGATTCCCAATATTTTTCAGGATTCGTGCTAGATTAAAAATATCGAGTAAAATTTTAAAAAGAATAAATAAAAATAAAAATCATTAAATTAGTGTACCATGTTAATTCAAAATCGTGTACATAAAAGACCGTGTAAATGAAAAAGGTAAAAGTGACTCACTCTTGTCAAAATTTCCGAAACTATTAGACCTACACACTCGAATTTTGGCAGGCATATTTATTTCAGTAGAAATCCTCTGACAAAACAAGTCCAAATTTCAAATATATAGATGTATGAGATGAATTAAAAAGGAATTGTGAATGGACAATTTCTAGCTTTTGAACTAAAAAACCTACACACTTGAAATTCTACAAGCATGTTTTTTGTTAAGTAGAGATCAAATAAAGAAGCGTTTTGCTCAAATCGACTCTAATGTGAGGGTTACTATTAAAAAAAATAAATTTCTTTTGTTCTGTTAGATCTACAGACTTGAAATTTGGTAAGTAATTTTATTCTGTTGATAAGGGATCCGTTACAAATATATATTGTGGGAATCGACTCTGGAGCGGGTGAAGGGTAAGGAGGAGTAAACCTTAATTATGCTTCCGTTTTTAGAAATTCAAGTCTTGTCTTTTTTTAATCAAAAGGTGAGGGTGATAAGAATATTTTTCAATATAATTTAAAGCTTAATGTTATGACTGAAATATCAATAACTTACAAATCAAACGACATTTTGAATTGCACAGCATAGCGAGCGAATAACGACCAATATGTTTATAAATATTTAAATTTTAAAGATAATTTATCAATAACAAATAAATAGTTATAATATTTTTAATCTATTTTATTTTTCAATGATTTGTTATAATTAGTATTTAAATTTATTATTAAAAGATAGAAACTTGGAATTACCAGGATTAAATTTAACATGCATTTTCGATAAATTTGTGCGTTGACTAATAAAAATGTTTACAATGTATTACTTATTTTTATAATACAAAAATAAGTTTATAGTGAACATAAATATTTGTATGCATTTGAACCTGATATTTAAGCCTTCTCAGCATAAATAAATATTTAAACTAAAAGTGGCGTAAAAAACCCATGAGAGCTAAGACCTACTGTGCTCATATTATTATTCAAGATCTTGAGCGCTGAGGTGTATGAGCAGATGTTCCGATGAAGTGGTCAGTCTGACATGAAACCCCAGTGTTTAGTTACCAAGCAAGCTTGGTACTCATTTATCCACCCACTGAAGTGATGAAATGCTGAGTCAACCTTACCCATACTTCCATACCCATTACCCATACTTCCTACATATTTGAAATTTGGCAAGAATAGTTTTGTTGTTGAGTACAAATCCTCTAAAAATGGGCTTTGTGAATATCAACTTTAGGTTGGGGAGGTTTATGGGTGTATAAATTATAATAATTATTTCATTTAAGAAATTTCAAGTTTTGTCCTTTTTAAAATTAAGAGGCGTAGGCTGTAAATGTGTGCTTTTCAATAAAATTGAAAGCGTAATGCTGATACTTAGATATTAATAACTTATATATAAACAGTATATAGTCATACATCATCATGAAACTCACAGCGAAACAACTGCTAGTATATTTATAAAATCATCCTTTTAAAATTTGAAAATTTATAGTAAAGGCTTAATGATTTATAACATATGTGTTTTTCGTATAATATACGTACCAAATAATATATTTGTATAATACTTGTCCTGCAAATTAAGAAAAAAAATCTTCTAGGCCAGTAAATATCTTAGTAGTATAATGCCAGCCATTAAAACCCGTAAAATAAACTATTAATTTTCAGTTATTGAGACTCAAAATCCAGTAATTAGCGCTAGCAGAAGTTTAGTAATACTTGATAATAACAACACAAATATAATCGAATTTAATGGCCAAGCAGGGTAAATGAATTGTATGGGAATCCACAATTTACCATATATGCATCTTAACTAATACTAAAATTACTTTCAAATTTGTGAACATGTTTTACTTTATATCGTAAATAGAAACATTTATCCCCACCAGTAATGAAAATCATTATTTTAAATGAATTGAAAAAGAACAATACTCTATTAATACTTTTTCACTATGCTCATTTTTTTTTCATTCATATTGACAAGGATGAAGTTACGTGAAGTTATTATGAAGTTATTACGTGAAGTTATGCATTCAGATGATTATTATCGATCAGGATATCAAAGTTATGCTCTTAGATCATATTGAAATACTATAATTCACATTTGTCTAGTTATAGCTTAAATGTAAAATATACATATCACATGAAAGACCTATCAGTAAAAGGACGGTTGGGATGACTTTGGAATGGGACGAAATTGCTTATGCATATACCTTACGAGAGAATATGTAAATAATAAACTTTTGATGGCTGGACTAGTTGGAACTTCATTTCACTGCAACTATGTATTCGTCCGGATGTTACATAATACAGGATATTTCAATGAAAAGGTATACATTTCATGCAAATGGGACTGCATCAACTAACGTTCACTGTATCAATATCTTGCTTGAATTTGAGGAATTTTAGAAAGTCCATTTTAGAAAGAACATGTAAATGGACTAAATATAGCATGGTATTTCTTTTTTTGTACCCTGATCGTTCACTCCTTTCTCAAATCTGGAAGGTATCTTTTCATTATTATTGAATATTTACAATGAAGAAGTAAAAATAAATATTAAATTAATATTATAAATTAAAAACACTAGTAAATTGTTGTTATGTTTAAGCTTTAAGCTAACAACCTTAGAAAAAAAGAATATTAAATACGTATTAATAACTTTTACAGAAAAATAATACATAAAAAAAGTTATGTAGCTGATCTAAAATTATTTCCAGTGAAATATATTGACAACTTAATTTCAATTCTGTTATAGCAATTTAGACAATATGGACAAATGTCCGGTTTTAATTACCATGTTACAGTCATTACCATAAAAGTGTGTGCACCAAGAAGCAAGATTGGGATTATGCTATAAGGCATGCAGTTACGAGCCACTCAGATATATAAATAATTATAAATAAAGCGTGATTGTGTGTGTGTGAGAGTATTGTGTAGTGCCAGAAGAGGGTGCTGATCATCGTTCTCCTTGGATTATAAAACAGTAAGAAGAGTTGTTTTGCATGTGTATTTAATCTGTTGAAGAGGGACAATTTTTAACTAGAGTTGCCTCTACAACGCTTTTAAAGGCATTATTATCAGCTATTAGAGTTAGTGAGAAGAGGAATCATAGCAATGATGGAAACCGGTACGGAATGGCGCCACCTTGGCCATTCTGATTGTTCTGTGAAGAGAGTCAAGTCTCTTAGGCTCAGAATGCCCTCGACAGACAAATAGATGGGACATGCAAGCATAGCGTAAACTGTCTCATTTTCCGCCATCCATACACAGGCGACATATTCACCAAGGACCATTGTGTTAGTGCGCAACAGTGCAGGAGCCCATTACGTGTACTGCCATTGATATTCACTCATGTCGCTTACATTTGGAATGGTGTTGCACTCGAACGGATTGATTTGCAACCGAATGGTTTGAGGCTGTCTTCAGCGAAAATTCTGATTCAATTTGGGCAGAGATAACAATCGTGTACGGGAGTAGAGAACCCATGATTGACGTTTGAATCCTGTATTCTCTGTGCAGCGGTACACATCTCCCACCTCTGGTGTGATGATACGGGGTACCACTGCATACGGCACAAAGTCATCCTTAATATTTATCCACGGCACAAAGTCACCCTTAATATTTATCCACGGCACAATGACAGTCTAGAGGTATGTTCGTGACATTCTTCAGACAGAGGTGTTGTCACCCATGACAGGTCTTCCTGGAATTCTTTTTCTACGGAACAATGTTTGTCCACACACAACAAGGGTTACACAGGACTACCTCCGGCTTAATTTCACTCTTTACTGACCTTCTAGATTAGGGGTACTCAACCGTTTTTCCCGCCGGGCAGCATACACGTGATAGTTGTTTCATGCGGGCCACAACATGTGGATAGTGAAAAAAAGCAGACTATAAGACCAAAGCAACATTTACAAACAAAATTGAACAAAATATTACAAAACTCATTTTTATCTTTTATTTTATTAGTATATTAACTTTTCTATCGAACACACACAAAAAATATTTATTTTTATGAATTTTTACTGAGTTATGGGGTAAATTTCTATTTTCTTTCATCTATGACCAAGCCTCTTGCTTACATTCTACTATTAAAAAAAACAGTTGTAGTAAAATAGATACATTTTTTTTTTCGCTTGATTGATAGAATTTCCAGTTAAATTTTTTGTACATTTTTCTCCAATAATTGAATTTCTTAGTGAAATGGGCCACGACCGGGTCACTCAAAAAAGGCCGGCGGACTACATGCGGTCTGTTGTTTTCAATATGTCCCTAAAACAAAACGACCAAGTGTGGAATGGAAGTCAGAAAATTCACCGCAAACCAAAAAAACAAGTAAAATTCCATCCAAAATCAAAACAATGCTTATTACATTCTTTGGTGCTAGGGTTATGATCAACAAAGAATTTGTTTAAACTGGACAAACAATTACAGGTCAGTAGTACTTAGCTGTTTTAAAGCGTTTGATGGCCAGAATTCATCGTATTCGACCAGAATATTGGAATGAACACAGTTGCTGTTTGTTCCACAACAGTGCACTCAGTCACACCTTCCTTGACGCCACTTGACCATGGTTCAAAATTATGTGGTCCGTCGCTAAAAGCCCTCGTGTAGCTGAACAGTGCGACGTTAATATTCAATCAATCAATCATACCTTCCTTGTTGTTTATCGAACTTAGGCAAAAAATAATATCTGTGTGTTGAACCATCCATCGTATTCACCTACCCTGTGACTACTTCTAGTTCCAAAAACTTGAAAGAAAATAAGGGGGTCACTTCACGCAGCATTTTCCCTATCTCCGTAATGTTAAAAATGACCAAATTTAAGAAACATTTTTAAAAAATTGGCATGTTGTACAGTCATGAATATTTTTGTGTGCATTCATTGTATTGTTTTTATTATTTTAATGGGAGCATTTTTCAAAATTTTGATTAGTTTTTTTTAAAAAAATTCATATGTGGAGTAACACGTCAAAATTTTTAAAACAGTGAAAATTCTTGTACATTTTAATCTATAAATATTTTTTGAATACTTTGTTTGACAAAATCTCTCATTGAAATATGTATTTGTATAGTGTTAACACATGTGCAAAGTTTCAAGGCTATAAAATAAGTAGTTTTTTCAAAAATGTTCCTTTTGTGTTGAAATTTACACTTTTGAGAAATAGAGATTTAAAGTAAAAACTTACTATTAACTAATACATACCAGAACTGTAACTTGGATTGCTAGTGTCATCTGCAAGATCATCTTCTTGTCTACATTTTAATTGTTTGTTTTTAATTCTAGCTTCTTTGGTTCATTGTAAAACTGCCTATTCTGCTTTCCTAATACACGCATAATCTACTTCTTGCAATGCTCGACATTTGCAAAATCTAGGGGTTGTGAATGTTTAATACATCTAAAACTTTTAATTTAGTACTGAAGCCTTGATTATATAAATATATAGCTTCATGTACTATAGTTTTTGAAGTACCCATTTGCACAAATACAGTTTTTGGAATTATACACCAAATACTATTTCCGCATTCACTAATATTTTGAGTTTTATCAAGCAAGCATCTAGACAAAAGTTCAAGATTAGAGACCTCTAAATACTTTTTTATGCTATTTCTAATTGCAATAGGTAAGTCGTGTTTATGCTTATATGTGTAACCTTTCAGTATGGACATATTATATCTACACCACAAGTCACTTCCCATGGGGCATAAACCGTATCGTTGATTCAAATCTGTGAACATTTTATCAAAAAATATAGCTCAAATAACTTGCCTTATGGCTAACAAATTTTCACGAGTTGTTTTGAATAGCCAAAACATAGTATCTTTGCAATTTGTCTATTTCTGCATCTGTCAAGCCATTATGGCATTCTAGAGATTTTTGTCCTCAAGCTTTTTGTCTTTTAATTTTGATTTTAACGCTTTAAGTCATGTCCCCATCATTTTCTCAACACACACACATGACCAACACATTCTAATTTTTCAATATTGACATATCTCTGAGGTTTAGATTCTCAAACTGTTTTGTATGCTTTAGAGTCCCCATAGAGTCCAAATATTGTGTATATTGTAAATTGTGTAATGTCTGCGAGCGATGGAAGATACAAAAATAAAAGAAGTACACCTCTTCAACTTCCATTCTCCTACAATTTAAAATGTAACTTGCCGAACACTCATCGATATGTACATTGCTGTTAAAATTACATGAGCATTTCCGTGACAATATTTCAGTATCAACAACTTTCCCAGTGTTCAAACCAACTGCGGTAACAAATCTATTTATATAAGTATGGCTCCTTTTTTTGCCAGGTACCATCGATAGCCACAGGTACATTTTGGCATCCATTATTAAATGATATTGTTTCGGCAGCAGCTAATGCCATAGACAATTTAGTTACTTTCTCTGTCGCGTTATTTAATGTATGCATGGAATCGTAAAACCACCTTAGTGTAGGTGACAAATTCATGACTCCAAAAAATATTTTTGAAACTCTTCTTTTTTAATAGACCTCATACCATATGAAATTCTATTGTTCACTTCATATAATTTTGTATCTTTTTTGATTAACTAATGTTTTAGTAAACCTGGTATTAAGAAATGTTTGAATAAGACCACAAAAGTCACAACATATTAACAATTTTGTAGCCTAAATTTATGTGAATACCTTGGTTTTTACATTTTTTTATGTTATTAATGTTGTTTCAAAGCACAAGAAAACAGTACAATGTCAGTCATTTCACAGAAACATTCAAATGAATCAAAAAAGAAACATACTCTTTATTAAAAAAACTTACCTAACTTTGCTTTTAAAGCTGAATTATTTTTGTTGAAATTGTCTGACTGTTATGCAACGTTTAATTCATCGAAAGCTTGGGTTTTTGTATATATTTTTCCAAACTTTCGTTTTTTAAACATTTTATTATTTAACCAAGTTTTAAAAACGTTTTAAAACATTTTACCGTTATTGTTTTTCATGGAAAACACTTTTTCACACGATAGTAGAAATTCGTTGTATTTAATGAGATAAAAATATAGCATGCGGTTACCAAAAAGTAAATAAACAGCTACAACTATTCACTTCACTTCTTTCCTGAATAATCTGCTGATCAAAATAAATTATTTTGATTAATTTAAACTATTTGATAAGGCTGAAAAGTAGCATGTGTCTTTTGTTTTGATTTGAAAGGGGCGTGGCAGTCAGATGTTTTAGGGTTTGACAAATGTAAACAACTTTTAAAAAAATATTAAACATACTTCTAATTCAGCTAGAGCAGCAAAAATTTAAATTGCATTAGAAAGAAAATGAATGGTATTTTATTTTTCAATCAAAATTGAAAAATCGATTTTTAATTCGATTTTCGTGAAGTGACCCCCTTAAAAGGGTGTTATTGTGAGGATATTTAGACCTGACAAGTAGCTTCGACGCATGCTTTGCAGGTCAATCCACAAGGAGATTTACAACAGTCGTTCAATTCTTTAATAAATCACTGTAACAAATGAATTGAAACCAAAAGGTTATAATTTAAAAAAAAAAAAAAAAAAAAAAAAAAAAAAAAACAGGAATTAATTTCTTGTTTTCATTTCTTTTCAAAAACACAATCTTAAAACTTATTTGCCGCACTGTGTATTATAAGATATAACAGACTTAAATATTTCTATAAGAAACCAAGTTTTCTCTAAGGATTCAATATTTAAGATATTCTTGTTTTTAATCCTTGTTTTCTGGTGTTAAAAGATGTTCAGCATTTAAGACATGCTCAAAAGTAAATGCTGACTTTTCAACACTCTATTATCGTCTGATTTGACTACATTAATATATATATATATATATATATATATATAGTATAATAAAATAAAGGTGAAAAAGTTCTAAAACCTACAATGCCAAAAAGAAAGCAATTTGAGTTCCCGAGACACAACAGATGGAGATACAAACAAAGTCTTTGGACTAAACTGGAGACCTATTAGGATTTCTAAAGCTGTTTCTGAATTTGGCCAGCAATTTAGGGTTAAGCAATGCTTTATGGATCCACCTTCCCCGTACAGCAGAAATTTTCGACATAATAGAAAAAAAAAGAAAATTAGAGCCATGTGGAAAAGTTAAGCCTATTTCTAACACGTTAATGATAAACCTGAAAATGTAGTAAAATGAAATTAGGAAAAGAGAACAATAATGAATCTCTAAAAGAGAGGAATAATAAAAAAAAAAGTTTCTATAAAAAAATTAGGATAAAAACTTACATGTAAAAATAAAAACCTTGGATACCTAAAAGCATTCTTCTACGCTAAGATCCTACGCGAAATGACGTTAAGGATTGAAACATCAACACAAGAAGGAAAAAACCATGGCACCACCTAGATAGCTATTTTTTGCAATTAAACTAACCACTAAGGTATTTTGAAATAAACTAAACATAAGAAATTTTAAATAAAATAATGAACAAAGTTAAGAAACGTCAATATCAAATAGAAAAATATTTAAAAGTAAATTTACTTGGATAACTATATATTAGATAGTTATATTGCAATAAAATTAAGCCGTTAAGATATTTTAAAATACTTAAAAATAAATTAATCAGAAGGAATTTTAAATAAAATATTGAACTAAGATAAAAGTAGATTTAATTTGAAATATAAATATATTTAAAAATAAATTTACTTGTATAATTGTATTCTAAACAATTATTGCAAAATTTCACAAAATTACTATGTTTTAATATGTTATCAGTAACTAAATCATTGTTTCTTTTTATAAAATTTAAGAAAATATTTCTTAATATTGATAGGTGTAAATTACCACCCCTGAAAGGCCTTATAATGTTAAAATCCAATGAGTCTCTTTTATTAAAAATATTACTTAATAGCAAATTATTCTAAACGTTTAATTGAAGGTCCAATAAGTTAGCTAACTCATTATTATAATTAGTTTTTAATAAATTAAAATAGTGGGGATAATAATTAAAGCTAAGAACAAAGTCTACTATACTACTTAATATAATTAAGTCATCTATGTATCTATAAAAGTAACAAGATTCATAACTAACACTTTCATTTTCATAAAAATGCAAGTAAATATTTGCTAAGCAGTTGATAGCCTGTCCTCCTTGTGGTAAACCTTTAATTTGCTGATAATGAGCATTATTAACGAAAATATAAGTTTCTTTTAATACTAATTCAATAACGGAAATATGTTTATCATATTTTATTATCTTATTCAAAAAAATACTTGCTATATGCTATTTTAAGAATCGAAAGCATATATATATATATATATATGTCATTAAAATATCAATAAATTGCTTATATGTCCATTTATATTCTTAAAAACATTTATGGGTGAATTGGGAAAAAAAACTGAGGGTAAATAATTTTAAAAGTGGTTATAAAATCCTAAATGCATTAAAAGAAATCATAAATACATAAAAAATTATTAAAATTATGACCTTTTTCCCATAATGAACCTATAATACGTACTTTTTCTGTATTTTATGCGTATTTATGAAAGTAGTAATAGCTCCGCACTAGTGTAAATAGTTTTTATAAATAATTTTAGTCTTCCAAAGTTTAGTTAGCCAAAACAGACATGTTTCACTCAAAGTAACGAATGACGATGCAAGTCACTGTTAAAACAACCAAGAGACGAGAGACGCATGCTTAACACGTCCTTGATCAGAAGAAAATACTAATGCAAAAAAAAATCTCTAAAAATCTACTTTCACAATTTCTTCTTTAAACGTCTCTGGCTCTAGTTAACAAGCTCTTTGACGAATATTCACCTCAGAAGGAAAAAATACCGTTAAAAAAAGAGTGAGATCATGTCTCTAACCCACTTTATCGGACACTCGCAGAGTGACAGAACGCCACCACCATTAGCTTGGACGAAGATAGCTAGAACTCAGATCGGTAATGATTGGGTATGACACGATCGTTGCCTTCCTAATTATACTTAGAAGGGAGGAAAATACATTTTTGGGAAAAAGTCTTTTGTCAGGTACTTACATGAAGAATTTTCTTTCTTTAAACTGTTCTTATCTCAAGTATGTTACAGAGTGCAGGTGAAAGAGATCGTAACTGTTCCCCATCTTGAGGGGTAAACTTCAGCTCTCTTTTTTTTCCTCTCTTTTTCGCTTTCTTCTTGACCTTCGGCGGTGATCCGAATTTATTAGCTTAGAAAGAAGAGCACTAGAGGAGAAAATGACCAACAGAAGATGAATGGAACAGGTTCTTTTTTCTAGCAGTTTGACTTAATGCTGCAGAAAAATATATTCTAGAGAATAGCAAGAGAAAAACTAAAATAAGTGACTACGATAAATACTGAGGATAAAGACTAAATTAATATGTAATAACCATCCTTTGCATTTGATGAGTAATATTTATGAGGAGGAATATATTTCTTCAAGAAACTGTAGCCGTAGAAGCTTTGTGCATTTTAGAAAGCTCAAATATTTGAATTTTTTTTTCAATACCAATAAATACACTTTATTATCGTCTCAAACTATGCTACAAGTTTTTTAAGATAATTTTTTTTCTTTTAAATTTTCATTTAATTTTCTTTTTTTCATCTATATACAATATAATCAGATATTTAAGTATCTTTGAAAGCATGTGAAGAATTATTAAAACTTATTAATTATTTTCCCTTAAAATAAAACATTTAAAGCACTCCAAACATTTAAATTGCATTTATTGTAATGAATTGATACAATTTCGAAAAATCATATTTTTTTTCGAAACTCAGAACACAGAGAAAAAAAATAAAGACAATTAATGCAGTTTGCTCATTTAAACAATTCCTTTTATTTCCCTAATAAAAAAAGATTTAAGGATTTGATTAAAATATAAAATTGACCTATTAGTACTAAGTTTTAAAACTTCAAAGCTTAATGTAATTTCTAAAAAAAATAAAATAAATCTGAATTGAAAGAATTAACAAATGCTCGGATATAAGGAAATTTAAACATTTCTTCCATCTAATACATAAGAAAAAAAATCCAATATCATTAATTTAATAGGCACTGACTTAACAAAATGAGGTTGTTCAGTATTGCAATCACCATGCAATGACTAAAGAAGTGTTAAGCGTATTTTAATGATAATTTCGTTATTTATGAATTTTATTTGAACTGAAACAAATGCTATAGAATTAACTATACTTTAGTCTCTTTCAAACAACTGCCGTTGATATAATATTGAGCAGTTGAGAAGAAATTTGAGAGAATCATGGAGGTAATGCACTTTGTTGAATATCGCAGATTTTCATTTTTCAGCACTACTGTCTGTAATAGAACCACTGCTCCAATTTCTTTCTTTGCCATTGCACTCGTAACAAAATTACTTCGATAGAAAAAAATATAATGTGAAACTGACTACTTTCCTGTATTTCATACATGGAATATCAGTGAAATGTCAGTACTTTTATTGAAGGTATGTATTATCTAGATATATTATGTGCTTCAAAAGTTTTAATGAAATTTCAAAAATGTTATCCATTATTATAAATACCTTTCTTTTGTTTATTTGAAACAGAACTTAGCTATGCAGAACATTGTTAAACAAATAAGGAAGAAAAATAATATCTGTTGTTTTCCTTTCACACAGAAATGCCAGTATTGTATAATACGTTTTGAGTATACTTTGAAGCTATAACATAACATGTGTTAAGAGATACAAATAAAAATTGATTTTTATCCAATAATTTAAGACAATTATTTACTTTTTAATATAACTAAAATACCTTAGTTTAAATATTCAACAATGTTCTAGAAGAACACTTAAGAAAATATTGGTAAGATAGAAATTTGTTATACAAAAAAATTAATATCGTAACAGAAAATTTTTTAAAGACTGCAAAAGAAATGTTGTATATATATACATACACAAACACACACACATATATATATACTACATACAAAAACTATTATATATAGCTACTTAAAATATAGTTCTTCTTTTTAATACTTTAAACCTTTTGATTCTTTTGTGTTCCATCTCATTAAACAAAACCTTTCTTAGAGACTCAATAAAACCACTTTATGTTGCATCCCATAATACAATTTTCTCTCATTTAAAAATCCATTAAAACACATAAAAGGAAATATTTTAAGAAGATCAAAATCTATGAATTAATTTTGCTAGAATAATTATTTTCGTTTGCAAGATTTTCCCCAATTCGTCTTTTTATTTGCTTTCATTAACGAACAAATGAATATAGAATACACCTCCGAGTCTGGAACGCCTATACAAAAACATAAGAAATCAAAGATATTTAGGAGAATTTGCAATCCGAATGAACAAATTAGCGTTAATGAATACTGGAGGAATTGAACTATAAGTTTTGTTTGAATAATTCATTCAGAAAAGCAAACGTGCTTTGATGATGTACAGTTAGTCAATTAGGGCTGTCAATTATTTTTCAGTTCATATATGCTAACGAACAAATAAAGACATTTCAGGAAGCAGTTAATCAATTTGTCATTCCGAAATATTTTCATATAATTACTAAGAATCTCTTACTTTTCCGAACTCTTGTATTTGTAAATTTTTAAAACTATTAACTTGAATGAAGTGTTTCTATTGTTTTTGCAAGCATCTTCTCCAAGACCTTACAATTAAGTATTATATATGCATATTATTTTTTTTTACTCTTAAACGTTGAATAATTTTTTAATAGCTAAGATAATAATAGCTAACTTTATTAAAACAAGATCACATTAGATATTTACAATAAATAATAAATTCAAGTACAACTATATTTAGTGAATAGAAATTCTTATCAGAGGGTTATACTGATAAATTAAATTGCACTAAATTATTTGAACTTTATTATGCGGTATGGTCTTTAAAGCGACAGTAAAAGATATATATATATATATATACCAGCGGTCCCGACAGACGTTGTCCTGTACACACTCCTTAAATCCGAAAATTACAAACTTTTTTGAATCAGTTGTAACAATCTGGACCGTTTTGATGAAATTTTTTATAAAGAAAGTTATTACAATACCTGACATCATCACATGTACAGTTACCGCAATTCGACCTATCGACTGTGTGAAGTATGTATTTACTATGATTTAAGTTGAATGTAGAAGCTATTTTGAATAGAAACTTAAACTTGTTTTGATTAAAGGGTAAAAAGGATAAAACTCGAGCTATTTTATTATTAACAAAGCTATTAGTTGAAAACGTTAAAAACCATGATTTGTGTCTGCATTTTTGTAACACTGAAGACCCGGTTTGACCAGTTTGTCTGAAAATCGATTTTCGACGCCAACTTACGTCATTCTTATAACAATAACGTTGTTACAACTATGCAGGTGAATATTGAGTTGAATATTTTTAATGTTTTTAGTTAATATCTTTTTAACTAATTGCGATATCTTACCGAATTGTGAATCTAAACCATTCTCGAATTCACTTAAACACACACATAAAATTTCATCAAAATTGGTCCAGCTGCTAAGGAGGAGTTTTGCCACACATACATACGCGCAGAAGATTTATATATATAAAGATAACAACTATTCATTAAACTTAAACTGTCTGTGTGATTTTACCCATACCGATATGTATTTCAAACTATGATTAAATGATTTTTTGGTTGTAATTTATAGATAATTAGTTATTATGCATAGTTTATTTGACTATAGTTCTAAGCTGTGAATTGGTTTTATAGACTACTCATTATAAAAGTATTTTAAGATAAACTTTTAAGACCCGAATTATTTTTATCTTCAAATATTAAATTCTTCTGGTTATTAATACTATATGGACCCCAATGACACTGGAAAAAATAATAAAAAAATTCCCGCTCCCCCTTAGAACGTAGACGGTACCCTAACAATCATGCGGGTTGGGCGTTATCTGTGAAACAGGTCAATATTTTTTATACATTTTTAGCTCAAAGTTGATAAAAGAAATAGTTTTAATTCAACTAAAATTGTTCCAAATAATGAAATTATGGATGTATAATTAACTCTTTTATTATTTCATTATTTATTTATTATAAAAATCTTTTGTTTTGTTTTTGACAAGTATAAATAACCATTGCATTTTTCACAACAGGTTTTCGAATGTTTCGAAGTTTTCAAATGTGCACTTGCGAGGCCTTGAAATGTCATCAACACATCAAAACCGGCTATACATGTTAAACCTTTTATCCTGGAGTGGTCAGGATAAAAGCCATGACATGTATAGAAGGTGGATTAAAACGCTTCGATCTTCTTGCGAGTGGAATTACAACACTGTTATCTTCATCAGCAGTTAAAATACTTTTGTTAGTAGGTGGAGAGGCTGATAACGCTTTAATTATCTCTAACTTAAATTTTAAGC